>MKEJ01053934.1:0-23581 GCA_001753735.1 Embelia ribes | reverse complement strand
ATACGATTATATAACATGTCGGAAACATATGCAAATTATTTGTGATTCTTTAATCTATTATTCTAAAACTTTATTCAAATTTATAAGTACAATGATACATTTACTTGTATATCAAAGTTTTAATATATGGTATGAATAAGCTAATTATAAACCAAATAATAGAAGTTAAAAAAATTATTTAATCATAATAGTGCTTAAAAAAGCTCATTCTAACAATATTTTTATTGATTTTTATTTAAATTTTTATAAAATGGTATTCAAAAATTTTCCTATAAGTTTTCAAAAAGTTAATATTAAGTTTCCTAATAGTATTTTGAACATTTTCTAGTCGTTTTTCATGCGCATATTTCTAATTGTTTTCTAACATTTCTAAATTGTTTCCTTAATGTTTCTTCTTAAAATTTTTCGGAAATTTGTACCCGCACCAGAAATTACTTTATGGGAATTGTGTTTCCAGTAACTTTGTTGAGGCTGAAGATTGCATTTCTCAATGGTTGGTAAACGCGCCCGAATTTGCAGGGTGCAGAATGTAACCAAACAGATTGTCGCAAAAGCTGTTATTTTGAGGTTAAGCAATGTTTGCAGCAGTAATTTGTTAAGAATCTTCAAAGGACTTTTTGTTGTTTGCAATGGCCAAGATATTATCTTGGCACGCATGATAGGAATGACACTTCGATTGAACGGCGAAGAATTGAATTTCCATTTTTTTGTTGTCAAAATTATTCAATGCATAATATTGATGCTATTCATTGTCTGATCTGGCTGATTATCGAATACTTGCCATTTCAGCTCAGGAAAACCCTTTCAGATGGAACTTTTAATTTGTTACATTTTTGCCAATTATGTGACCAAATTGTAGGGGTTGAAGCTAGAGGATTCTTGTTTGGCTCTGCAATCGCATTGGCCATTGGTGCAAAATTTGTCCCTCTTCGTAAACCCAAGAAGTTACCAGGTTCGCTCTTACAATTCAATATCGTAATCGATTATCAGTTATATTTTTTTTATGATATCTCTCTATATTTCATTTTTCTGATCCATCTAAGTGCTAACATTGAGATATATTCGTAGGCCAAGTAATCTTTGAAGAGTATGAGCTCGAGTACGGTGTTGATTGTCTAGAAATGCACATAGGTTCCGTTCAACCTGGGGAACGTGTTGTAATCATTGACGATTTAGTAGCTACGGGTGGCACTCTTTCTGCAGCAATTAGGCTTCTGGGTACAACTATTATATTATCTTTCTTTTAGCTTTTTTTTTTCACTGAAACTTTTATCTTTTTTTTTTCATTGCTTAGCTCAATGAATTTTCAGTTTCATGTTTTAGCCTTTTTTTTTTAAACCAGAACGAGTTGGGGGTGAGGTCGTTGAATGTGCTTGTGTTATCGGGTTGCCGGCCTTCAAGGTAATAATTACTTTATAAATTGAATGTGCATGTTTTTACTTACTGAGATGAGATTTAGGAGATGGTTTCTACTGTTTTGAGAACTAATTCTCCAAATTGCAGTTCTGGAAAGTTTTTTCATTTTTGGAACTTAAAAAAACTGTTTTCAGAATCATAACCAATTGCAGCTCATAAAAGAGGTAAAGACTGGATGCCACATTTCATTCTCTTTTTTATTTTATTTCCCGTTTTTAATTTAAATGTTTTCGTAAAATTCACTCTTTCTCGTCACTTTGCTAGTTTTGATTTTTTCGGATGATGTTATGCCGAGTTCATTTGCATTTCCTTTGGCAGGGACAAAGCACACTAAGTGGAAAGCCACTCTATGTTCTTGTCGAACCTCGCCAATAAACAATACGGGGTACTGTTTTATTATCCCAATCCGATAAGTAATATAATCACACCATTGAATGGTCCGGATTTATGAATCTTTTGATCAACTGTTGAAAATTGTTATCTATTTACATGTCACAGGGTCATTTTTGGGAGCTTCTCTGGGGATATTGATGAACTTCTTCATATTTGGTATGCCTGGATAACAAATCTCACGGTTTCTGAGACTTGGCCATTAATTTCGAAGTCGTGCTCATTTGTCGAAAAAACAGGACAGTGATGTGAAACTGTGTTTTAGATTAATTATAAAACCAGGGTTGCTCTCGGTTTCGGCCAATCATTCTGTTCCATCATTTTTCTATCTTTTCTTTTCCAAGGCTTGCTTGTTGCAAAATCATTGTGTACCAATTCAATTTTTTTTTTCTTTCTTATGCAATCGTTGTTTCTTGTACTGATTTTCTTATACATTGTGCAATCTAGCTAAACTTTCATATTCTGCCTTTGATTTTCTGCCCACTTGTGTTGTGAGAAATACAAGCAGGTTGATATTGTGTTCTCATCTGGAATTGTTTGTATTCAGAGGTGCATTTCTTGCTTCACTATATCCCTATATCCATGTGCACAAATTATGATCGGTAATAGCTTCTGGGTCGTAGCTACACGTAGGACATTTACCATGATTATACATGCAACACCCACAAATTCATGACGACAAAACACAATGATTCATTCATTGAATATTTGAAAATTTACATTGAAATGTCAACGATAACATAAATTGATCTCATTCGGCATTTTTTATCATGTTTTGGACTCTTATTGGAATAAAACATCAAGACTACATGCACCTCATTCGAATTGAATAAAACATTGTACCGCCATGTACCTCATTCGAATTGAAGAAAATACTCTAGAAAGGCTCGAAACGAAAACCTAAGCGTCACCGTTATCAAGGAAAACAGACAAAAGATTCTTACGATCATCATCAATTTGTTAATAGAACCACAATCAATCGTTAGTACATCTTTGATTGTTCAGGGTTCAACAACTACAAACGAATATGACCTAATAGATCGAAAAACCTTACCTCACAACAAGGACCAAAAGGCAAGTCCAAATTTGCCTAGGGTTTTGTGTTGGAAACCTTTACCCTCTCCTCTCTCTACGAATGAAATTGGGCATTAGTTTTATGTTTTCTTATGGTCATTTACAACTTTAGTCCCTAACATTTGAAGGGCCTTACAATACAATACATAGGAGGTGAAAAATGATGCCTTCTCACAAGACTCGGGGACTGAGTGCAGATGATCTTGAAAAACTATTTCACACCTGATTCAAAAAACCAAAACTATAATAAATTGCAACTGGGAGTGTGCATAATAGTATGCGTCATTGCAATTTTACTATTGAATGACAACACTTTTACCTAAGCAGCTCAAAGTTACAATGGTAATCATTTTAGTGTTAAATGTACGAATAAGTTCCAATAAATAAGGAGGTATCCGCATGAGGTTCATTTATCAACCAATGGGAAATTATAAAATATTTTATTTGTTAGCATAGATATATATTCCCCTTCAAAAATTATTGGACAAAAAATTATAAATTTATGCTAGATCGAAGGCCTCAAAGAATCAACAATATAAATATTGATATCGGTACTACGGAAAAGTGTAATTTTAAGAAAAATGACCCCATGAAAAATAGCAAAAAAATGTTAATGACTTTAAGAACGACAATCGGATGACCTAATATTGTCCATTAAATATTTATTAAAAATACTAATTTCATTATAAATAAGTTTTATTTAATCTCTTGCATGCTATCTATTATGGGATGGCAGAATCATTATAATAACTATGTCAATTTTGAAAATTTATACACAGAAACTACTGTTTCAATCGAAACAATGGAGACCAAATAGCATTGTTGATGAAACTATGGGTACCGGAAGTGTAATTCAACCTATAGTCTGGTCGCGTAGCCGTAACGTAATATTCGAGCTCAGATCACGCACTTAACTTGCGCGTGCATAACTCTCTTTCCCCACAAAAATAAAAAACGAAAATTTACTTACTTATTTACAAATAAATGCGAGAGCTGAAATTGGGGGAAAGGTATATACAAAACCTGATCTCCGATTCTCGCTCTTCAATCAATCCCAATTCCCATACAATATCCAAACCCTAACCCTAATTTTGGGATAACATATACATACATATGAATTCACAGTCAATTTGAATCCGAGACAGGATCAAAAAAAGGGGGAAATTAAAACCCTAGAAACAATTATTCATTAAATTAAAAAAAAAAAAAGGTGAAGACGGATTGAACAATGTCTGCAATTGTGTGCGGCAGCAAGAGATCATTCTTCGAAGACCTGCCCACGTCATCAGCCACGTCATCAGCATCGTTGCCTCCGGTTACGAAGCGCCGCCGCTTCTCCCCCTCCGGTTCCCCTGTTGGATTCCCTTGCTCGTCCTCTCGCTTCGATCAGCTCCGGGTCCTTTTCCCCCACATGGACAATCACGTATCTCTCTTTCTCTCTTTTACTTATATATATATTTGATCGAATTTTAGTCGAAATTGAGGCTTTTGACATTTTTATGTTTCATAGATGAATATGAATTTTAGTTTCATTTGATTAGTTTAGATAATTGGATTTAGGGGGTTTTGGTGCAATGGATTATTTTATGCATTTATTTTCGATATAAGTGAAGGGTCCCGATTATCCTTGGGAAAGAAGAATTCTTGCTACCGTGGGCACCAAATAAAATGGTTATATAATGTGAAATTCCTATGTTAGATAATTGCTACTATAGTAGATTAGTTTACTTTTGATTGGATTAACTGAAATAATTGGATTTTGGTGGATTATTCTGTGCATGTTGCAATAGATTTTTGTATTTATTTAGTTGTTTCATTCTCTAGCTCTAAATCTCTCGTATTGATCGGATTTTGTTTAAATTGAGGTTTATGCCATTTTTGTGTTGGATGAATATGGATTTATGTTTCATTTGATTAGTTGAGATGATTGGATTTAGGGGTTACGGTATGATAGATTATTGTGATTCAGAAGGACACACATATTATAGACAAACAAGTTGTATTAGATAGGTATTAGTAGCATCTAAAAATTCACGCTAATGATCCGACATGATAATTTATTGTGGTTTCATTTAGCCGACCAATTGGGATTTTAAGGCTTGGTTAGTGATGGTGATGATTTATGTGTCTATATAAGTGAAGGATCCTGAATATTGTCCTAAAAAAGAAGCCTTGCTACCATGGATACCGAAATAAAAAGATATAATCTTGTGAAATACCCATTTTATATAATTATTACATTTTTAGTTGGATAACTTGAAATAATTAGATCTAAGGTATTAATCATTGTGCGATGCAAGGGATTTTTGTATGCATTTAATTGTCTGACATAAGTGAAGTGTCCGATTGTCGGGAAAGAATTATAGCTATCATGGATGCCCAAAAAAAAATGTGGCCTTGTGAAACCCAATTGCTGGTTTGCCCCTTTTTGTTGTAGCATACAATAATAGTTCAAAGGAAAATTAAACGAACTGAGCCCTTATGTTAATTAAGTAGATTTTGAATGCTATTTCTTAATTTCTGTATTGAGAAACTAACTATAAATATTAATATTTTGTTGTCTCCAAGCACAAAATTTAAAATTCTCTCATTTCATAAATTATGTGGTGGAAAGATGATCTTCTTGCAAAAGTTAAATTGGCACTTTTAAAATTCCTCCTTTTTATTGGGATTTGAAGTTTATATGGAAATTTTTGGGAATTGGAAGTGTTAATTATGCCTGACTGTATACACTACGAGAATTGATGTCTCACGGTTTTGTGTCTTTCTTGAGGATAATTGTGAGTAGTAGGCTTGTTAGTTTTCGTCAATGTTGGTGCTTAAAACAATTGCCACGCTGATTTTTTAATCCTATTTGACTTGCTTGTTTTTGATGTCATTACCTCTAGCAAGACAGCATAGAAAGGTTAATGTGTAGGTGCAGTGTCTCTATGTGCTTTGTTGGAAATATTTTCCTGAATTTTTTTTGTTCTGTTTTTAAGGTGGTGAAAATCTAACGTTTTGAGTTGCTTAACTTGCCTGCTGAATTGGAACATATTCCTTGCACCCTGCAAGGGTCAACATTTGAACCAGATGGGCAGATATCCTGCTACATGTGCTTAATTGTTTTAAACCCAAATTTCCGTATTTATTACTTTTAATCTTAATTACACTTGAAGTTACTTGATAATGCATTATGTTACTTATTATGCAAGTTATCTTGGCATTTTGGCTGGACAAAATTAGCTTGTACTTCCTACTTATTTTTGTCTTTTCATATACATTTCTACCATTACTGATGCATTTCCCCCCTCCTACAATTCAGATTCTGGAGAGAGCATTAGAAGAATGTGATAATGATTTAGATGCTGCCATCAAGAGGCTTCATGAACTTTCTCTTGGGTATGCTGCAGAGGAAACAAATGGAAGTGCGGAGAAAGGTTTGTAAACTTTGTATTTATGTAAAGTGGACAAACTAAGAAGTATAAAAAATTTTGGGCTTACATTGGTCATTGTCTAACCGTGCATTTGTTCCTGCTATATAAATCAATTTTGATGTTTCTTGGACCTTGGATGGTTATCCACACTAGTAACTTTTTCTCTTATCGGGATTAACCAATACTCATCTTTGGCATGCGAGCCTCTTTAGATAACAGATCAATCTACCATGTTATAATATTGTTGTTCTTGAGTCATAATTTTTGAGGGCAAATGCACTCAGTACACTTGTTATTGATGACTGCATTTGGCATTTTATTTTCGTATCCTTTTATTACTTTCGTCTCTTATAAATATGGGTTTTCCTCAAGTACATGACCTCTTGGTGATTTAGGACGGAAACACTAATCAATTGTATGAGGGAATAGTGAGAAGAGATAAAGGTAGACCTTTAAGGGGGGGCGTTTGGCGGCACTACTAGAAGTGCTTCCTGACACTAATCTTTTTACAGAATTTTTTTGTGTTTGGTGAACAATTTTTCATGCACTTATTTAGAAGTTAACAGCTCCAAAAGCCCATTTTGTAGAAGTCTATTTTCTGTACTTTTGTGGAAGCCCATCTATAAGACTTCTCGCGAAGTGGGAACTAGTTTAAATGAATTTTATTGGGAGTATTCCTGTATCCCTAATGTTTTAATCATAATACCTATATTACCCTTGTGTATGCGAGTAACTATAAAGCCTATCATATAGAGGGCAAAAAAATGCATTTTGGGAACAAATTACCCCTTCTCTTTCTATCTCTAAACCGTCTCGATCTGCAAATCCTTTTACCTCCACCTCCTCTTTGCAGCGGTGACCTTTGCCACCACTATCGTGGCTATCCTCCTTTTTATCCTATTGAAAATGCTAATTTTAAAGTCGAAAATTATGATTTCAAATAGCTTTTGTGTGATTATGGCAGGGTTTGAGTGAAAAAAAAAGGATGTAATGGCCTTACTGTACTGATCATATATATGTGTGTGCATATCATAAGTAAGTTTATGTGGGATGATGCGATTTTGTTTTGAATATTGATGTTGAAATTGAAATGCAAATGCATTTCGAATTTTCCTAGTCCTCTTATAAGAAAAATTAATTAAGTTACAAAATTTATAAGTAGCTTCAAACTTATTTACCAAACTTTCCGGGTTAACTTCCAAATATGAAAGTACTTATAAAATAATGTTCACCAAACAACATATTTGTGGTGAAAGTGCTTCTCTAAAAGTCACTTCTACAAAGTCCATTTACAAATGGACTTTTTTAAAAGTCCGGTTTGTCCCAAACGCACCCTAACTATGTGCATAGAAGTGGTAGAGAAGAATATGCACACGGTAGAAATAGATGAACAGGTTGCCTTTGATAGAAATGGTTGGCGTTGACAAATTCACATTGACAACCTAACATGACATCTTATTTTGGTTCCATTGAGCCAACCCCAATTTATTGGGACTTAAAGCTTGGATAATGATGATAATGATGATGATGATGATATTTTTATATGAAAAATTTACCGAGCACGTCTAATTTACAGGTGCTTTAACAATAAACGGAGGAGCAGCTGATCCTGCAGGTTCCTCAGTTCCAAGTAATTTTCAGATGGGTGGTGCAGAATGGGTGGAATTGTTTGTGAGTGAAATGACGAGTGCTACTAGTATAGATGATGCCAGATACCGTGCCACAAGAATCTTGGAAAGCTTAGAGAAGTCAATTACCGAACGTGCTGATGCTGAAGCAGCTCAAAATTATCACAAGGTTTGTATGATATGGTAACTTGGGAACACATCCTTCTGTTTTCTTGTATCAAACATTTTGATGATTAAACTGATGGTAAAGAAAAGTCTGCTTCTTATGTGCTTTATTTGTTCTAATGTGCTCAATAGTTCTGTCATTTATTAGTAGTGTTTGTCTATATTCTAGCACTATATTCCAGTAGTTATTTATAGTTTTTGTATATTTGTCCAATGTCATTTGACATCTGCAGGAGAATGTGATGCTCAAGGAACAAATCGAGGTACTGCTCCGGGAGAATAACATTTTGAAGCGCGCTGTGGCTATCCAGCATGAAAGGCAGAAGGAGTACGATAATAAGGACCAAGAGATTCATCAACTGAAGCAGTTGTTGGCTCAACATCAGGAGCAGTTGAGAACACTTCAGGTTTGCAAGAGACTTTATAACTCGATTACTTGACAATGTTGACATCACAAAGCATAATAATTAAAGAATAGTTTATGTTAGTTCTTAGAATTAGAAAGAGTGCACATACTTTTAACCTTTTTTTCCTTGAAAAAATGTGAAGAGGTTCTGTCTTATCGCTTGCCTTACGAGTTACATTGCATTAGACTTACGATTGACTCTATTCCCCTAATGCTTAGTTAGGTATTGGGGAGCGAAATTAAACAGTGTTCTAATACTGAAAATTCTGGTTTATTGAGCACTCTGCTGGCTATGTGAGTTTCTTTTCAGAAATTTGCATTGCAATTTTGCCAAGTTCATTGGCGTCTGTTTTATGGAATTCTATCTGCAGATTGTTTAGTATCTGTTTCATCACGTCTTGTATGCTTTTGTGCCAATCATTACCTCAATATTTAAAAGAATCACCTTTGTGTCCAATTTGATTTACCACCACTTACCAAAGTAGCCCTAAAAAGGTAGACTATGGTACTGAAAGATAATGCCGAAGAGGAAAAGAGAATTTTTGCCAAATATTCTAGCGGTCTTCAATTATTAGAGAATCTATACTGTTACACGTCATGCGATTAATAGCATTTGCTTAAGATTTTTTCTTCTTGTTTTCATGAGTTCTCCAAAATGGATTTTGGAGTCACATTGCCACTGAATAAGAATTCTTTTTTATGGTTGTAGGTAAACAACTATGCCCTGACGTTGCATCTGCAGCAAGCTCAACAAAACAGTTCAATCCCAGGGCATTTCAATCCTGATATCTTCTAGTGAAGTGAGAAACTTTTTTCTTCACAAACCAACAACACAATTCTGGTTAGATCGACAATCAGACCGTCATTCGATGTATGCCAAAAAAATCTTTCTTCTTTTCCCTTTTTATTTCCTTTTTATTTCTTTGAGTGTGAGATTAGCCCAACTCTGGGCTTCATCTCCCATTTCTAAATTTGTTATCATGTTGAAATAATGACTAAATCTATGTTATGATTGAGTAGCAGCTTAGTAGTTTCAGTACCTTGTGCCGACTGTGGCGATATCAGGATACATTATATAGCTTACAAACCTTCGGGAGGTACAGTGTATATGACTTGCAAGTGTTAGAAGAATGTTTGTGCTTGCTTAAAAACAGTGTTTATTTTCTGGATGGTTATGATAAATATATGGTTTTCTGTATTGTAATAATTGTGCCAATTGGGGATGAGAGATACAACGTTGCCATTATGTATTTTAGCAGCCTTTCTAATTGATTGATGGTTATGGTATTAGTAGTTAACACTTTCAGTTACAAGTGAGTTTCTTAGAAAATATGGACATTATCTCATGATATTGTGACTTGTTGACTTCTTGTTGCTATTGGTATCTCAGATTTTCAGTTACAGAACTTGTTTCAGTTTTGGATCATTGATTAATGTAGAGAGAGACTATTTTACGTGAAAATGAAATTTCATGCATGATTGTGTAGTTGAAAAGTTTATTGTCGGAAAGAAATATATTCATAAAAAGTCAGAGGATTTGAGAACAATGCTATTTGTTCTATTAGGTTTTATGATGAGAAATCCTTATACCAAACAAATTATAGCCATTGAAAAGTGAGCTTACTTATTTTATTTTCCAAATCAAATGTAAGTTGTTGATCTTAATTCATTTTTCTGACATTTTTTGGTCTTTAGCTGCAGTTATAAACATCGACATAGTCCATTGGTTTCTTTTTTCATCTTGTTATAAACATCGACAGTCTATTGGTTTCTTTTTTCATCTTCAATTACTAATGTGATTATATTTCACAGAACAGTGCCAAAGGTTGTATAACATTTTACATAATCTTTGTTATTCAGAAGTTCTAATGTATAAACCAGCAGGATATCACTGGCTGCCAACTTATTCCAAATACAAGATGTTACATCTAGTTTAAGCGAAAAAAGATAGTACTCTACACGACTACATGACAATTCACAAAAATTTTCCTAGTACAGTTTTCCTTGGTGGGGTCTCTTCCTCTCCATCTTCTTCGTCTGATTTATCAGTTGCATTCAAAGCACAGCGGAGAACCGAGTTAACCTGCTTCCTTAATCTGGCATTGTCCACGAAGACGTCTGTTAACATCTTCCTTAAATAATGATCCCTTGCTTGCATTCTGCTGTCATTGTCGTTGCTTGCAGCAGCGTTTTCAATGTCTTGTGCGAGGAGTTGTGCCTGTTTATGCAAAATACAAGCACACTCAGGAATGGTTAATACAGACATATTACGCAACTATCCCAGTACCCACACGCACAACGTGGCACTCGTTTGGGACTTGCTGCAAGTGTTGCTAAAGTTCACCATGCCTCATATCCACAATCAGAAGAAAATATCATGTGACTAAATATATAATCGCATAACTGCCTTCCACAGAACCTCCACAGTCAGAGCATTCATACTTGGTAATTATTCAGCAAACACTGTAATGTTTATACACTTGACAGGAATTTTGGTCTTGAATACTAAGTACTAGCTAGTAGCTACTAATTTGTAAAGGTTCACTCACTTTTTAACTACCTCTCAATTTACGGAAAAATAGTAGTATAAAGAGCATGTGCAATGATGATGATGATTCAGTTTCATTCTAGTCCAATGATTAGAAGGTCCCAATAATGGGAAAATTAAGTTAGCATTTTCCTCCTCACTTTTTAGTGACTCACGTGTATGACACTGTATACCTTGGATTTCTTGATTTTGAATTTTCAAGTTTCATAAACAGAGCGTGTAAGGAATTGAACATACCTCAGCAAGAAGAAGACCAATATGATAACGGGAAAATTAAGCTAATATTTTCCTCACTTTTTAGCGACTCACGTGTATAACACTGTATGCCTTGGATTTCTCGATTTTGAATTTTCAAGTTTCATAAACAGAGCGTGTAAGGAATTGAACATACCTCAGCAAGAAGAAGACCAATACGATTATCAGATGTCATCAATAGGTCTGCAGAATCTGATGGTGATGAAATATCCACAACTAATTTATCTTCTTCCTCGACAAGAAAATCAATGCTGCATTCTTCAAGCCGGGCTCGAAGGATTTCACACTCGTGCAGCAACTTTGCATTAGCAGCATTTGAAAGCTCCCATCTTGACTTTTCCTTCTGTAGCACGTTCTAAAGAAACAAGGGTTTATACAACAATCCATTAGTTATATATATGGACAATCCAGTGTACAAAACTCCTGCATTGCTAGGTTTAAGGAAGGTATGATGTACGCAACCTTGCCCCTATTTATAGAGAGGCTATTTCCAATGGAATAAACCTATAACCCACAAGTGGCAATGGATGCGTGCATGACCCTAACATATAAATATTCAACACCAACATCAATTTCAAAAGAGCCTGGACATGGAACAACTATGATCATCAAATGCCATATAAACAAGCCATCTCCATACAACAATCCATTAGTTAATATCAAAGATTTAACAATTTGCCAAACCAACTATATTATTTATTCAAAGAGCAAACTATATCACGACTATGAAAAGATGTTTTGGAGCCCTTAATGTAAAAGTTGCGACCCTTGTGGACAACCCAATATGGTTTCCTAATTTTAAGCTTTCAGAAAGATGTCTTGAAAGATGAAACAAACTGACAAATAAAATAAATTTTGCATTGGAAAAGTGAAAGAGGGAAAGTGTTAGCTACCTCCACTTCCATTTTTTCTTTCAACAAAGTGCTAAGCTCCTGCTTCAATTCTGACTGAGAACTTCGAAGAAATTTAACCTCTTTGACAAGGAGTTTAACATCTGTCTTCGATTTCAACTCCTGGTCTTCTAGTTTTTTTTGCCAGTTCTCAATCTCCTCCCTAGCACCATCCAATTCTTGTTGCAACATTCCATTCTCTTGCATGATAGATAACTTGGCTGTTTGAATGCGCAATTTCTCATCCTAAAGATACCCCAAAAGAAGAATCAGTATCCTAAATGATTGACATTTCATCATGTTCATCTAATTTAATTTTTTTATATACCTGTTCAGACTTCAATTTCAGCTCCATCTCTATACACTTCCTCCTGAGTTCCTCCACATCCCACTGCGTTTGAGTAAATCTTTCCTTTTCAATAAGTACAGCTTGTTGCAAGTTCTCTTTACTACTATGCTTGGTAGTATCAAGATCCACTTCTAAGTCCTTGACCTGCAAATAGACAATGCTAGTAAGTACGTATAGCCATCAAAATTGCATATAAATTACCAACTGGAGGTAAGAGCATGGTGTAACTCGGCTGGCTTCTCCAATTTCCGTAGGACAGTTCATACCGAGGCATTAAATGAATGACAAGAAACTGATGGGTATTTTTGTGAAGTACCTTAGTTGTGAGATACTGCCTCACAGCAAGCTCTTGATTTAATCTTGCTATGAGATCTTCCATGTCGGTTTTTGCTGTAGTCAGTCTCTGATGCAGGGAATTAAGAACCCGATTCATTTTATTGCGCTCATCTGATGGAAGCGCAACTAAGAAGTCCTTAGGAAACTCTAAATCAGAACAAACATGATCATCCAACGTATTTAGATGTTCAACATCATTTTGAAGGTCAAGGGAGTAATCGCCACATGAATTTGCTATCCCCAAATTTGAAATTTCAGTTCTTACAGAATAAACATCACTTGCGACACTGTCCATTGACAATCTCTGATGGTGGCCACCTAGTTTCCGATGATCTGGTCCAGACAGAGACCTTTTTCCATCCTCACCGTTGGATACAGCTTTTGAACTAATATGGTTAGATGGATTACTGTCTCTTGCACTTCCATTATTTTTCAAATGTTTTGAAGTGCGATGCTCAAATGTTTTATTTTCCATGCCAACTTCGGAATAGTCATCCCTATTGTGCCTTGGTGTTCCAATCTCCGAAGCTTCATTAGATGATTCGTTACCGTAATCTGAAGCAACTGAGGAGCTACCGGCAACCCCATAAACATCCGAGTTGAACTGGAATTGCTTTGACGGAAGCACATCACCAGCCGAAGAACTTGAATCTAAAGTATTTTCATTTGCATCATAGAAGGCTGAAAGGATAGAAACAGAAATACCAGAAGAACCCAAAACATGATTAATCATATATCTGGATATTTGAAAATGAAACTTCAAAAGGAATTTTAACAAATTAAAAACATATCTAAATTTATATGAAGTTGCAAAATTGTGAAATACTTAAAAATCTCTCTCCATATATCCATGGAAAGACAACCCACAACATGAACAGAAAGCTGAAGGAGGTACTTGCATGATCTTGCAGCAGCTTCCAATTCAAGAAAAATGGCAACCGGAGCACTTCTCGACAAATCGATGTCTGATAGTAATTTTTCCATCCAATCCTCCAATGCACACCTTCGCTGCAATTTAAGAGACCGCTTCAAATGAACATAGTTATGCATGTTCCAATGCTGCGACTTTACACGAAAGATTAGAGCATTTGCATCAGATTGCCTAAACAGTAATTATTTCCCTATTTTAGGTAATCAAAAGTTATGTAATGTTACTTTTTAACCCTGCATCAGATTACCTAATGGTTGTCCAAAATGGAGAATCTCCATAAAGGTTCTCCAAATCTAAGGAATTACTATTCATTAATTCATCGCTATATTTAAAAAGTTAATTTATTCTATCTCCAATCACTTGACTATTATTAGCTAAAAATAAAAATATAATATAAGTATTTAAAATAATTAAATAATAATTTTAAATTAAAATTAAATTTACTATTTAAAAATAATTATTAATCCTAAAACTACTAAATATGACATATAAACCAAAACCTTAAATATAAAGGCAATAATTTTAACATTTAGAAAATAAATAATTATAAATGTATTAATATTTATAAAAAATATTATTTTTTAAATTATACAAAAAAAATATAATTGAAATTAAATTTTAATATTTAAATTGATTATTTATTAAAAATTAATTTTACATTTATATTATAAAAATTTAATGTTAATGCTAAGGAATAATAGTTCTTTATTAATCAATTCTATTTATATTTGTAACATTTATATAATAAATTTTTATAAATTTTTTTATTTATATATATTTTTTATTTCATTACTTCTATTCCCTTTCTCTTCCTTTGCTTAGAGGGGTATTTTATTTATATTTTGGTATTCTATTTATATTTTTCATTTATATAACAATTTAAATTAAAATAAAAATTCTAAATTTAAAGCCAATAAATGATAATATTTTTTTAATAATATATAATTAAATAATTAATATTTTGCAATTAAATGTATTTGTATGTGTAAATTTTAGTAAACAATGGTTAAGAGAAAATAGTTTTTAATGTAATAGAGAATTTGATAAGAAATAGAGATTCTGTTAAATAAAGATAAAGTCCATTTTTTATGTACTTTATAGAATCTCTTAAGAGAATCTGGTGCAAATGTTCTTAGATCTAGAAAAAACTACAAATAGACAAAATCAAACACATTCCCACAACGAAAAAGCACATAATAAGCCGTCACGCACAACCTTACGGGAACACAAATTAGAAATCAGTTTTAAGGAACTCTAGAGTAATATCAGCAACAATGCAAATTATCATAAATAAAAAAAGTTAAAAGGGCTAAGAAATCAAGTGTCTTTTACCTCTGCCATAACTGTTCTGCTTTTTGTTTTCAAGAGCCTCTTGGGTGGAGCTGGAGGCAAGCTTTTCTTTGGAAATGCTGTTTTCAGCTGAAAATGCAATCAAGAACAATGAATCAAACAAGAGAACGAACATCTTCCAATTACAAACTGATGAACCATCATATGTTAGAAAAGAAGTAATGGATCCAAGTCAAAAGTTCTCTTTGTGCAGCCCAACAGACAACACTTCATTTGCTCGGATCATGAAAAATAATCCACAATAAAGATGTCGATAATCCTCTTTGCAGATAAGAAGGAAAATAAAACTTACTTCCAAAAATAGCTTCAAGAAATCACTGAACCTGCGAAGGATTCCACGAGTGGTAGTGACCCCAAGTGGTGATTGTATACCAATTTGAACCCTGTAAAACTGAAATACATGAATGTTAAAACAGGAACTAGCAAAATATAATTTTAGGGAATCTCATTTCAAACGAGTTTCTCCCTAAAACTTCATAATTGTGTGTTATTGCCAAATCAACTAAAAACCAGTTAAGCTAGTTCAGAAAATAATTTTCAAATAAATTTGTAATAGCCTCAAAGGCAAATCTAACCAGTGAGTGCACCAGTTAGAAAGTACGGGAGTATTGGAGTGAGAACGGACAAAAAAGGCAAAGGTAGATCTCTAACTACATGGATACAAGAATTACAAAAGGACATGCGTATCACAACGCCGGACGATAAAATGGCTTTCAATAGGAATGAGTGGCGACGAAAAATTCACGTCAAGGACCCAACGTAATGTTTTATTTTGTTCCATTTAGCCTAACCCAATTTATTGAGATTTTCAAGGCTTGGATGATGACAACGACGACGACGACGATAATTCTCAATAAACTAAAATTTATGTATGCCATTGCCCTTAGTAAAGTAAAAAACACTTCAAACACTAATTATTAATACAAATTTGTTTTGGGAACATCTCATTTTAAACTTAAAACTTATGTGTGTTATTGATCATAATAAACAAATAGAACACACTCCAGAAAATAAATTCAGAAATAAACTAATTTTAGGGAAATTTTCATATGAATTGAGATTTTATATAAACCTTAGATAATTGTGTTAATGTCAATCGGGTTATTTGAAATTAAATGCTTGAAGTGTTTTTTATTTGATTAAGGACACCAACACAATAAAAAAATTTAAATGCTTTTGGGTGGGCAATTTTCAAATGTTTTTAAGTGGATTATACACCTAACTGTTTAGGTCATCTTCCAAATCACCGGAACTATACTTGTTTGATGTTTCTAGGTTGAATATGTGTTATTCCCATGACCAACTCCAACCTGAAACACATATTTTGCCCTAATTAGTGTTTTAAGATTGATTATAGTAATAACACATGCATAGGATTCTCCAAGATTTAATTAAGAATCAGAAGAAAAATGAAATATACCACCACGGGATCTGATCCTCTTGCTTCGGGCATGATTATCCAAGAAGGAATGGTAACACAGTAACTCCATCCTGAGTGGGGATCATGCGGCCAGACAGAATCTCTTCCATCCTAAATTGGAAGAAAACTGTGAAGGCTAAGAGCTTCAGTATTTAAACCTTGAGCCTCAAATAAACATCCGGACAGACAACAAGTGCGTGTGTTTCCATACCGATATATGCATATATGTCCAATTGACCATGATATGTAAGTGTTGTATATATAAGCTGTAAATAGTGCAAGTATTATATTCAAATGCAGTACAATGTTGTCACGAATTTTACAGATGTCAACAACTTAACAAGGCCTTGCTCAATACATCTATTTCCAACATAGGCCCTCGTTATCCATATCATATTTGAAGAAAAACAACATGAGCAAGTTTGGATAAGATTGTGAAAGGATACCACTAGGATTGGCAACGAATGATCTGGTCGAGCTTGGGCCATTAAAAGATTGGGCGCCAGTCATCACCCATTCAAACCAAATTCTAGCTTGTGTATTAGCTCATTAAACAGTTGAACCAATCTCGACCTAGAAGGCACTACAACGAGTCCCCCAATGTATATCCTATATGAAGTTTTTGATATTTCTACAAAATATCGAATCACCTTTCAAGAACGGAATTCGCCCAATGGTATGTAATTGCAAGCAATCCTCCCTCTACCCAATTTTCATATTTATATATCTGTTTCTAAGAGTATTTGTTTACACCAGTCTTTATAAAGATATATTTCTATCATTTAAGCTCTCGCTGGAGAAATCCACATCAGAAGCATCAGAAACGTTACATAATAATGTTCTGGTACATTTATTTAATCTTTTTTCCATCTACACTATCAAATATTAGATTACGGTAAAAGATATTTTTACATTTTACTATACTATATGATATATGATTATTATTAACAAAGGTTGGCGTTACATTTCTCTATATGATGCATGATTAGTATTTACAAAGGTTGGCGTGTACAATTTCTAAAATATTGATAGACTGGTGTGAATGCTCTTAAGTATTGTAGCTTTCCTTATTGGAACTGAAAAGCAGCAATTAGACCACAGTTGTTTTGTTCTCTCCTCTTTTCTTTTCTTTTTTTTTTTTAAATTAAGAATTACAAACCAAAAATTACAGATGTTAGGAGCATACCCAGATTCTTTTGACCTCAATACACCATAACACGACTAGCCTAAACACAAAAAATACATCAATTAAAGCAAAGTGCTATGCTAGAAATAAAAAAAAACACACACACATGAATAGCCAAAGTAGACAAATTGCACCCTTAGAGATTCTGAAAAGCTAGATTAGAGCAACTTACATAAAGATACTATTAATCAATATTAGAGCAACTTACGTAAAGATACTATTAATCAATTTTTTTGGGGGGGCTTAAAAACTGGATTGCAATAAGTTAGGCAACTTTTAAGCTGAGGATTTCTGACAAAAGTTCTACGCTGAGTGCACCTAGTTCTTTTATTAGACAAAAAAAGCTAGCTTTTGTTGCTTAAAAGTTGCAACCAAACGAACCGTTAGTGTTTGTTTGCTTATAACTTTTACGCTCAAGCTTCTCCCTTTTTTTACTTAAAAGTTTGATCAGAGTACGTCTACGCAGCTTTTAAGCTAAGCTTATTTACTATTTTGGGTTGAATAAGCTATAAGTTTTAATATTTGCTTAAAAGCTGCAGCAAATGAACCCTTGAATCGACAAAATTCATACATATGTATAAATGCCCGTAACAATAACTAACGAATTACCTAATTTTTAAGCTAAGCTCATTAACTATTTTGGCATGTATAAGTTACAAGTTTTACACTTTGCTTAAAAGCTGCAACAAGCAAACGAACCCTTAATTATACAAAAATCATGATACACATGTATATATATGTATGTAACTAATCGCAAACTAATTACCCATTTCTTAGGGGGAGTGCTCCAGTCCATGCCGAAAGGAAGCGGGGAGGTGCCATCGTGGCGATGGGTCGGCGGCTTATTCTCCGCCACCACCGGCCGATGATCATCATCATCATCATCATCATCATCTTCCTCATCGTACGGATAAGATGTGGGATCGAGGAAACGTGAGGAGCGAGAGATGGATTCGAAGACAGTGGGCTCAGAGTAATCGAAATCGTACATGCCTGGGTGGAGTCCGTACATATTCATCCTCAATTTTATCAAATCTCTCTCTCTCTCTCTCCCTCTCTCTGTGTTCAGCGTGATGTCGGAGCAATCGAAATTGGGTTTGAGATTACGATTTGATCTCTGTGGTTTTGGGTGGGGAGGTTTGTGTAATAATGAGAAAGTTAGGGGTGGAACATGTGATGTGACCCTTGCTCGTAGTTCTTTTCATTATTATTATATATATATATATATATATATATATATATATATACTAGTAAATAATCACGTGCATACACGCGACGTGAGATTTCAATTGCCTTTCAAAAACAATTGTAAAAGCAAGTTACTTGATATTATTTCTAAAATTTCTTCAGCCATGGTTATATTAAGCTGTCTTTTTAATTATTATTGGGTCTGATCAAAATACATGGTTTTTTTTTTTTTATCTCGGTTACGTTTTATTGTTATTTTCCTTCATACAAATTGTCTCCGTATTTAACTAAATTGAAATTGTTTCATCAGCGGTATATATACTCTAGTTAATATAATAAAGCTAAACAACAGATTTAGATTGTAATAATTTTTCAATTTCTCTTTGTAATATCCTTTTTGTGCCATTAATTATTTTCTTTTCTACTTTTATTTCTTAAAGCATAAGTTTAATTCCAATGGAAAGTTTATGTGAATTTTTGTGATTTGATATTTATACGAAGGGTTCTCTTATGATTATATGAGCAACTAGAAAGCTATATTCAGAACAATTAATATGTTGTTATTGAATTTTGATAAATTGAAGAAAACTTTAGCTTGTATGATTTGATTAAATTTGGATTTATATCTCGCATGGAACAAATCTATAGTACAAGATTTTTCGGACAAGAATTATATCAAATCTCAAAAGTTCTCAAAAGGAAAATATAATTGAAAATGTCAAACTTTCTTATGCCATTATTTATTAAAGTAAGTCATAAATTAGAATGTCAAAATATTGTAACCCCTTATTGCCGATCAGTGAGTGGTGCCTAGTGTTTAATAATATTTTTATTTTAATTTGGAATATTAATGAATAGGAATTAGTGTAAGATGTAGAGTTGATAATTTACAATTATGATCGGCTTTCTCTTTCTTCTTTTCACTAAATTGGATAAAATTGATAGATTTTGGTAGGGTTATTTTTGGAAGTGAAAAGAAATGAAACAATATGATGAAAATTCTCTTTTTTGGAGTGGAAATGATACATAATCTTTCAGCATTTGCATCGTATATACTTTCTCACAATATAGTAAGCTTGTTTAATGAAAATTTTAATTAACAATAACAGATTAATTTTGTGAAAAAAGTGACAAGAAAGAAAATGATAAAACTGATTGAACGTATGTGCAAGCCGTATTAGCACAATCTGTAGACAGATAGAGCATATAGAAATAAACAAATTAAAAACAAAATACAAATCATAAACAAATTGATAAAATTTAAGAAAAACTCACTTTATATTCTTAACAATTAGCTTGTTTCTGTGCTTAAATGTATCTATTTGAATTGCCTGGCATAAATAGGTCGAAATGTTAGGACGAGAGTGCTCCTAAATGCTAAAATTAATTAAACTTTATCACCTGCAATATTACAAGTAAATAGACGGAAATTCTACAAAAATAAACAAATTAGATACGAACCAAAAAGATAAATCATAGAATCTCTTAATTTGGGCTCATCACTCATGCAAAATTTGTCACACCTTTCCATTATAATAATAATAATTAGAGAGGAAGAATATATTACATAATTAATGAGAAGGTAAATTTCCCCTTCGAAGTTTGCCCTTTTTTTTTTTATCTGGACAATAACACTACGTAAATTAGTAACATTATACCCAAAAAAAAAGTATAAAGCAAGTCTAATATAGTCAAATATACACACGAGTAATATCGAGTAGCAAAGTGCAACTAATTAAAATTCAAAACTACATAATAAATAATCAAATATTAAAAATAGTAAACATAAGAAATCTTCATTGAGGTAACAACATAGAGCATCATTTTTCAATATTTGCAACTTATCAATCAACCTCCATGCTTAACATATTTGTTTTATTTTTAAAATGGCGGTTCGGTTTACCTCTAAAATAAAAAACCGAACCACTGATGTTCGGTTTGGAATTTTATAAACCAAACCATAGCTTATTGGTTTGGTTTGGTTTCCTTCCGGTTCGTTTTGATTTAAGCAGTTTTATCAGTTTTGGCGTCCTTAAATAATTGTGACTTTTCACATTCGTAACCATGAGTGTATATGGGTGCAGTGATTTTATATTAACTTTTAATTTAATTAGGTAATTAAAGAGGGAAGTTGTTGGACAAATCAAGTTTAAGTGTTTAGTATTTTGTCCTCGGTAGTTATAAGATGCGCATAGAATATTGGTGATTTTATACACATGAAAGGGATAAGTTTTGTGGTGAAAATAGAGTAAACAGTAGGGAAAATATATGGTTTATGTTTTAGCTATGTTCATTCTATCAAATAATAATCATGCCTAAATTCATATTGATATACCAATTTTTACACCGTCGGTATACTAATTGGTACACAAACAGTGTGGTAAATATACAACACATAACCCTGTGAGTTACTATCAAATATGCATATATATCATACATTTATACATGTATACCAATTCGTATAAGCGGTGAATAAAAATTTCACTATGTAAAGTAATATGAAAAGAAAAAATTTAAGCTTAACATTTAAATTACAAAATAATCCATCGCTAATATATGTTTTGTGTCTTATAATATAATTTATATATGATTTAGATTTATAGTCTTGGACGACATTCTACCTTTCAAAGAAAAATAAATATGGAAGATGAAGTATGATGTTGAAGTGGAATTTGAAACTTGGACGATAACATATAAACACTTCGTATACTATATTGAAAGTTTCTTAGATTATTTGCATTGAAGATGCCAAGAAACAAAACATAGTCAAAACCATATATGATGAAAGTTAATTATATAATAGTTACTGACTAAAAAATAGTATTTTTTCAACTTTGTCAAGCTCAGAACCATCAAAACTTAGATTTCCACAAAAATTATGACTTTTTATATTATTTTACCTCAATAATCATGCTAAGAATAAAGAAGACGTGGTCTATATGGATTTCAATGGACAATAGGGTTATATCAACCATTTAATTACATTTATATACATAAAAAATAAAAAAATCAAACAAAGTGTCATCTGATTAATTTCGTTGAGCCATTTTATATGGTATATCAACAATAAATATTTTAATAGTTTTATGATTAACTTTATAAATTTCGTAAATATGTAAAAATATGACAAGTGCTAGATGTATATACTTTTAATGTTGGTTACCAAGGTTCATATTAATGGCTTTTTAGTATATTTACTTTATTTCACCTTATTGTGATGGTTTTTATATGTTATCTCTACCACTAAATGTACATATACACTGTACTACTCCAAGGGAAATCCAAAACTTTTATTTTCAAAAGATGAAAAACGCTCAACGCAACACTAGTACTAGTACATATTAATATGTGTTTTGTTTCGATATAATTAAATTACAATGATTACATAAAAATATTCATATTAACAACATGAGATTACATCTGATTTCAAATTCAGCAAACCATTTCAAATTATTCGAATGAAGACTTGATTTGCTGTTACTGCAACTACTTAAAACAAAAAACAAATCATTATATCTAATGTTAACCCCTTTTCACAAAATCAATATTTCAATGGTATGAAACCACTTTGAAATAAGGTCCCGTTAACTCATAGGGACGGATTGTAGTTCTACACACCTTGTTTTAGTATTTATTTGATAGAGTATAGAGAAAAAACTAAAATAATAAACAGTTATAAACAAATAAGAGATTGAATAATAAAATAACTTCAATTTCTCAATAACTTTATCAATTACAATCTTTTGGGGGATAGAATGGTAGTGAGCAAAACCGAGATCAATCGCAGAAAATACGGATGAAAAGTGAAGTAACAAGTGTAATGAACGAGAGCATGCTCGATCGTTCGATATAAAATATTATATGAAACTACATTAATCTACACGTAAGTTAAATTAAATTACTCATCGATAAAAAAGAAACCCATTTTGATGTGATTTGTGCATAGAGATTTTTCTTAATGCCTTGCCATTATATTTATAAGCAAAATTCATGTTAACTTTTCGTAATCGTTATTTCAAATTCAATTTATGAGTGACAAATTTCTTATAATTTAAATTTGGAATTTTGAGATATGATTTAAACGCGCATTAATAGTTTTTTCCCAAATTCATCCAAATAAAAGGAAATTGCCTTTATTCTTATAGCAAATAAAGAATGAAATTAAAACAGATATTAATGATTTTTCCCACACTTTTTCATATCTCTCTCTATATAAATCAATATCTAAAATAAAAAATCAACACCACGTCATATAAATCATAGCAACGTCACCTAATCGGACGGTCACAATTTACTTGATATGTGGGCGATTAACAAGATGGGTTTCACTTTCACCGCTATATATAAATACACAATTTGGACCTAAAAAGGCCTGAAAGCTCTGAGCCGCCGCAAGCCCTAGCCCAAGCCCATCTCTCTCTCTCTCTCTCTCTCTCTCTCTCTCTCTCTTTCCCGCTGAACTACGAAAAACCCTTAAACCCTAACTGTAGACCGGAGTTGCAGCCTCCGTACAGTCGGTCCGGCGGCTTCTCTATATATTATTCGCTTCAAGGTAATTTTTTCCAACGTTCTGCCTGTTTTCTTCTTTGCACACACATATATTACATGTATGTTATATGTGTATGTATATATA
>MKEJ01053929.1:2346-18813 GCA_001753735.1 Embelia ribes | reverse complement strand
TATATATATATATATATATTATATCACCAAATACTAAAAAAAAAAAGAAAAAGATGAATGGTTTTGATTTCATGAGTCATGACAATTAGGAGGAGTGTTGCAAGCTAGGCTACTATTAAAGCGGGATAGCTATTGTGTTATGGAATTTGGGTTAGTTATCATATTAGGGATGAGAAATACTTCTTGAATCCACAAGAAAATAAGAGCAAAAACTCTAAAAAGAAAAATATAATGAGTACGGGATAAATAATAATGAGTACAAGAGATATATTTTATAAGTGATGAGACTTGTCTCTAATTAGGAATATCTACGTGGGATAAATTCCATTACGATATTTTGTAACCTATTTATACTAGTGGATACCTCATACATTTACTTTATTATTCGACGTGGGACAAAACAAATAAAAAAAAGCTAAAACAAAAATAATTCTACTACTACATTAAAATTTTAAAGTTGTCCTAATTCAAACTCTTATCCTCAAAAACAACTCGTCCTCGAGTTTTCTTTTTGCCACGATCTCTTACTTGACCAATCAAACTCTTCAACCCTTTTAATCCATACGTTTGCTTGAAGGTCGTCTTTTGATTTGTTAAATATCCCAAAATTATCTTCATAATTCTTAAATGTACAATCTCCTTGCAAGAAAAACCTGCTTGATTGGATGATCAAAATATTGCAATACTTAACCACACAAATTTCAACAAATTCCACTGAGAAAGGATCTTCAAAATTAGATAGAGTTTTTAATAAATTCTCCTTGTGCCTTGAAAAGGTACTATCTTCACTTGGATTGTGATCAACTAAAGCTACATTTATTGGAGAAAGTTTCCAAACCTCATCTTCCACCATATCAACTATGATTTCTAATCGAGTTATTTCTGGAATTTCACTTGTTTGCATCAACTCATCAAATATTTGTAACTCCGTCGGTTATCGATATCTTGTTCTATCTCATTATCAATGTTGTCTTCATCATAAATTGGATATTGGGGGTGCTTGCACTTGATCTGGATGGTGCTACAAACATTATTGTCACCTCCGCATTGCTCAAATAGTCCCACACGCCCAGCTAGTAGTGGTTGGCAATTCTGTTGGAGAGTAAAGCCAATGAGTAGCTCAGTGAATGCTTGAAACATTTGTTGTTGAGCCTCTATTGCCTTCTGCTGAGTTTCCACTACTTGTTGAAATTCTGGCAAAGTCCAATCCTCGGTCTCCGTCGTCACTCTTAACACCATTATTGAACTCCGTCACTTATGGAACCATTGCTGAGAAGGAAAAGCCTTACTCTGATACCACTTGATGCAGACTGGTTGAAGTAAGGTAGCTATCGTGCTACAAACGTTGGTCTAGTTATCATACTAAGGACGAGATAAACTTCTTGAATCCATAAGAAAATAAGAGTAAAAACTCTAAAAAGAGATATTATATTGAATTGAATAAAGGATAAATAATAATAAATATAAGAGATCTCTTTTATAAGAGATGAGATTTATCTCTAACAAAAAATATCTGACGTGGGATAAATCCCATAAGGATATCTTTTACCTCCATTTTATTATTTGATGTGGGGGGAAAAAATTAGATCTACTACCATATTAAAAATTGAAAAGACGTCCTACATTAGGAAGAATAATTGATAATTGTTAAGAATTGGGTGGGAGATAGCAAGAAAAAAACCTAATTAAATTAATTTTGAGAACATGCACAATTTACTCTTTTTCTAAATTTCGAAAATACGCAATCGTCTCAATTTGAAAAATATGCAGTCTTTTCTTTGAAAACTGGAATTGAAGTTTGAAATATGTTTATATATGGATAATATGTATGCATATAAGTCTTTTTTTTTCAAGTCTCAGATTTCACCGCTATATATTCATCGGTTTTTAAATATATGTATATACATAACTTATATAATTTATACATAACTGGTTTCATTACGGTTCTGGATTGGTTAGCCCGATTTCTATTCGATTCTAGTCCGGTTCCAATTCTAAAATAATAATAACCAGGAACCTAAATGAACTTTTTGGTTATACATTTTTTAGAACAAGAATCGAACCGAAGCTATTATAGAACCTAACGAGAACCAAACCAATGTGCTCGGTTCAGTTTGGTTTTCGGTTCCATTCAATTTTTTTGTGCACCCCTAGTACGCAGTTAGTATGCATTTATTTGTATGCATAGTATGACTCCAAAAAGACTTATGATTTGAGAAATCTCTCTCTTGTGAGTAAGCCCAGTTGTGTATGTATGATTAGAAGCGTTAATTCAAGATACTCCATAAGTGTTTGTTGACAGAGAATTCTAGTAGATTTGAAATATGATCAGAGGGTAGTAGTATTTGACTGCTAAGTATGTGATACCCATAATATAGCCATGATTGGTGCTACCGTTCACGGTGAAGAACAAGTCGAAACAATTATTAGTGAAGTAATTCCTTGAATGGGTCGGGTCATGGTTTTGACGAGGACCGCTAAGTGTGTCTGATTAGAGCCGTTGATTCGAAATATTCATTGCGTACTTCTTGATAGGAAAATTTAGAACATTGGTGTACGTTGCTCGTGGAGTATCTATTGTTAAGTATGTGACGTCTATGATATTGCCATAATTAACAACTATTGTTAAAAGTTAAGAACTAAGCGGAAAAAAATTGTGAAATCCAACGATTTCACTCAAAAGTTGGATAAATATTCTAAGAAGACGACTATATCTGTTTGATAATAATTTCTTGTCTGAGTTATAAGAAATGCATTTCTCGATATAAAAAATCCTAGACAAATAAATGGAAATGTATTGAGACAATAAGAACTCGATTGTAAGCGTGCACCAACGGTGCAATTAGAATGCATATAACACCAAATATATTTTGGTTCTAAATTTCAAGTACTATTTACCATTTTAAGTGTCTATTAGGTAAGGGTAGGAACGAGGATGGTTATATCGATCACAATCATTAATTAGATGCGTGCAAATGTAGGGATATTGAAATTGAAGTCACAGTTACAACTATCATTTCTCAGTTGAGTAGTAGTATCACGAATGGTTTGCTTTGAATATTAACTCCTAAAATTCGATATACGAGCTAAACACAGTGCAATTGCGATAATGCATCTATGTAATGCATGAATGTGTATATTTATATGACAATGGTCCGACAACGGTAATTGTTATATTTTACCAAACATGTTAGAATATTAAACGTACTATTGAATAACTACTTTAGTTACTCTATTAGGTAATGGTTGGGCTCCGAATGATGGTGAATAGCCTATTACAAGCAAAAGGTATGTGCAACGACTGTAATGTTGCAGTTATTGTGCAACTTCTTTCAATTGGATGATTTTCTATATATTCTATATTTCATTTTCAGAAGAAAAAAGCAGTTTGTCGTGGTTGCATAATAAGAGGTCACACAATAGAAAAAGCATGAGCGTGTAATGCATGCACGTTATTGGTGTCATGCGTCAACGCTCAAGGACTTTGATTTTTGTAACACTTTCTAAAATCATAAATGACTATTTAAATGATAATCAAGTGTAATATGACAATTAATGCAATATATATCGCAGTAAAATAATATTAAACTCTCTTTATTGTGCATTATGTATATCAATTAAAGATTCTAGAACAAATTTAGACGCAATGGAGAGCCTACTATACAATTCAAAAGATCTCAACGACTAAGTAAAAATTTGCATACGATTTCAATTAGTTCCGTGACATGAAGAACTAATTGGGTAAAGTGTAGAGAATTCGACGCTTTCGAGAACTAAAATTGTACATTATTCGGTGAACTACTTACAATTTCGGAAACTAGAAAATACTTTGCAAAAGGAATTTACCACTAATTACATATTAGGAAGCAAATTATAAGAAGGGAGCTGTGATATTGTGGGTTTCTAAAATTAAAGCCTGGTTGTAGCTTGGGCCTAGTCAATGGGCCTCGATGATATTTAGTCCCATAGCGCCAAATGTAAACGAGGATAAATGATTCATATCATTATATATATGTTTTAATTTGTTCTCTTCTCTTTTTTGGTTTACTTTAAATTAGTCTCACCTTCCATTGTCCTTGCACTCAACTTTTGTTACCCGAAAACGAGCAAAATAGATTGCCCCAGTGATAAGGGACAAGGATATCTATAGGAATTACAATTGGGTCAACTCAAATTAATTTAACCCACAATCAAACAAATCAAATCCAATCCAAACTCAAAAATTTCTCAAACCAAATCAAATTTAACCTACAATATTTGCAATCCAAACCTAAATCAACCCACAATTGAAATGAATCTAAACTTGGCCGAAACCAACTATCCCAAATCTCCCCCCGTCTCTCTTATTTTCAACTTATTTCCCACAATTTCATTTATTACACGATTCTTCTCTAGCAGGATTTTTGAATTTTGTCTCTCATATAAATATGCATACATATGTACACACATACATACATACATACATACATGTTGATCCAATATAAAAGTTAATTTCAAAATATTAAATTTTTTGGAAAATAATTTTTAAATTTTATTTAAAAGATTAAAATATTTTTAAAAATTATATTTTCTAAAAAACATTTGAAAAAAGAAATTAAACTTTCAAATCCACTATACTTAATTTAATCTCAATCCAAAGTTATTTAACTCAAAACCAACTCAACCCAAATCAACTCACAAACCCAATTAGTGTATTTAGGTTTGAATCCAAACCCAACCTACTCACATGTATTTTCAACTCAACCCAAACCAATCAAAATTCATTTGGTTTGGTTTTAATGTGTATTGAGCACAACAACTCAAACTAATTACACCCTAATACTCCTATCTCACACTCAATTTTGATGCTATTTGATCCCAAGTTCAAACAGCGGCTTCTTCAAGCATCCTCCAACTTGGAGGCATGCGTTACATTTTTTAGGCATTCCCTGCATTTTATTCCCCTCTCAATCCCTTTAATAATTGCAATTAATGCACCGATGGATAATCAAACACCCAATATTATTTCCTTTCCCCTACTATTTTCCAAATTCTTTAAAAATTCAGTTTTTGTCATCGTTTCATGCATCCCCACCATGTTATCATGCTTGCTTTTTTCAAGTTGCTAAATCTTGTATTGTTATTTTAAACAATCAGGTTATATGAATGAAATAAAGTCACCTTATGTAGTAAATTTTTCACTCAATAGGCCAAATAAAGAGGGCAGAATTGATTTTTTTTTTTAAATTATCGAGTTAAATAATTATTTCCTCGTGCAAGTGAGAATGGATATGTAATTATTAATATGAAAATGTGTAAGCAGTCAAAATAATGAAAATAAAGTAAGGAGAAGATCGCCAAAGCGCTGTCTTCATTTTTTCAAGATTTTCTCTTGAATTTCCTTTAGATCCGTAGAAAACTTTACAACCTAAAGGACCAAATAGAGTTTCGAGTACTAATCTAGACCGTTACCAAGTAACTTATCGGGTACCACTTGAAACCATTACACCTTGAAATTCTCGAATTCCTAGTTTGAGTTTATACTCACAATCGAGCGTAATACCTCTTAAAATTACCCAAAACTCTCTCAAAAAAATGGAAAGTTTAAAAACTACTCCCGAAATTATAATGATAAATTAGATAGCAAATTATCTCACTCAAACCATTTAAAATAAAATTGCAATGTACTTGTATAAATAATAATCCAAGAGATAGGGTTATTTGCAAGAAATTAAATTTGAAGTTGTGAGAAAGATGATGAATACTGCTCATATTTGAAATTTGAAAATTTGATACTGTTTTGAATGAGTGAACCACTTATCTTGTACATGTTCAAGTGATAAAATAGCTCTCATATGCGTATCTTCTACGCTTAGCCTTGAAGTGTTTCACGAGCTGCTGATGAAGAAAAAGTAGGTTTCTAATCGTCCTGCCACCTTGAGTCGTCTATCCGACGGCTCCAAGCAATCGGAAACAAGTTGGACACACTTGGTCCTTAAATTGGAACTTTGTCATCTAAGGTCTGGTGACATGTCCGGCTGTCCAAAGGCGTCGGACGGCCATCAAACAAGCAGAAAATCGATCCGAAAAATTAACCCAAGCCGTAACTTTTTGCATTCGTTTTACACCATTAACTCCTAGTACATTTTGAACTTTGTATAATATTTTATCATGCAATATTTGATAAAATTATTAGTATAACAATAATACAAGACTTTTATATTTTGAATAATTTTTGTTATTATAAAAAAAAATAATTAAAAATTAAACCGTGAGGCGAGAGAAATTTTGAAGTTAAAGAGATGTATACTCAAGAAAGTAAAAATTTTAATCAACTACAGTTCTCTCATTCTTCACTGTTGACCATGGTATCCAATAAAATTTTCCCCGAGTGATCCTTTTTCTGATGCTTTTATAGAAAAATGACTCGCAAAATTAAATGTCAGGACATTTTTCATATCGCCAAACACGAAAAACTTAATTTTTTCAAGAAATTTTTTATTTTTCTTTTTAGCATAATCATTATTCCAAACAAGCCGTAAAGTAATCTTTTGCATAAATCCTAGAACACTAAACAATTGCAAGAATCTAATTTTAGACAGTTATTGCCGAAAAAATCTGGGAAGTAAATATGATACAGAAATGGGGAGACAGACAGCCGAAAGTTATAGGGGTCACAGGAAATGACTGTAAATCACGGGGAAAAGGAAAGTTGCCGAAACCATATTTCGTAATTGGTCACTAATGAAAAAAATCGGGACATACAACAAATGGTGACATGGTAACTTGAGAAAATGCAACCATGAATATGAGAAAAGGTAACATGCAGCTGATCCAGATTTATTGAATAGAATAAAAGAGAGAATGATAGGAAACGATTTCCCCAAGTTTATCGGTGTGTCTAGGATATTTTTAAAGGAAAAAGAATATGTATTACAAAAATTTCTCAATTTATTGTGTGCTTTTATTCTACCAAAAACTAAAAAAGTCCCACAAATCTCCTTTCGCTATATATTTTTGGCTGGAAAATGACAATTCATCTTCATGTGATAATTTCATATTCTTCTTTGTTTCACTTTCCCTTGCTATTACTACGAAATATCAGAAATACTTCTTAAGGATTTTTTTTTTTTTTTGGCAACAAGGGGCTGCAAACAGGCCGCAAGAGAATTATGAAAACTGTTTTAAAACTTGGTTAGGCAACTTTTACAGTAATAATGACATGTTTCGACAGTTTCTACCTGTTTCGAGCTTCTAAGAAACATAGAGTCTCTCTTTTGCAGTTTTCAGTAATCATCAATCAGGATCATAGAGAAATTCATTCAACTATGGTAACGATCTCCACATGCACTTGCGTATCGACAAACAAACTGAGATTAGACGAAAAGAAAAACACGGGAGAATCCAGCCAAGTGCCAAACGGAATGGTCCTTTCTTTGTTTAAACAATCCTGATGAATAGTGAGTGCGCTATAGGTCCCTTTTAACAAAATTTGAAAAGAAAAGCAAAGCATATCAATGATATAGCTGGAAGTAACTGATGAATAATGTCGTGCTACATCAACTACTTTCATCTAAATTCTGTACACGTGATACCCAATGGTATCAGCAAGATTCAACTGCTATACAGTTTTCAATGATTCTACCCCTGTCAAAGGGGAAAAATACAAGGGTTTTTTTGATATTCTAGGTGTGGGGTTATATTGCTAAAGTCCCCTGGCTCACTTGATTATCATCCAAAGGATCCGAGGGTTGAGTTTTGGGCTTAGTCATTATCCGAGAAAATCCATAACCAAGAGAGCTTCCACTTTCTTCACAAAGCTGGACATAAGTTCATTATATCAACTTGGTCAAAACCCAAGCATTAAGAAAGAGTAAACCTAGTTGCCTATATTATATACTCATACGGAAGACCAAAAGTGAAAATTGAATTAAAAAGAGGGGCAATTTACCTCAGTAAGCTCAGAGAGATGACGGGATCTAAACTCATTGATTGTCGCTGCTATTTCTGACGTTGGCAATTTAGCCTAATGAAGAGAAATGAAAACATTACGACATACTAGATGAAGCCAAGGAAGAAATGCAACCCATGTCATATGTTTTTGGCATTCACAATTTTGCAATCACTGTTTGGTAAACAGCCAATAACCATATTTAGAAAATTTAAAAAGTGAAATGCCTTTTATCACTAATAGCTATGATCTCTAAACAAATGAGTATAAACTCACACTTTCTATTTCTTTCTTATTTTCCTTTCCATAAACACATTCAACCAAAGCAGAAATGAATGCAAAGAATCCAAATGCAGCATTTAGGTTAAACTTGGATATCAACTATAATTTGCTTTTGAAAATTTACCAAAAAAACATTAATAAGTCCACAGGTATACAAATGTTCACTTTATTGTCATACTACGATACCATTTTCGAGAAATCCAGACAAAGATATGAACCCTTAAGTGATAAAAGGTAGTATGAGAAAAATAGAGAATAAATTCCAAATTCCATATAAAATATTTCTTTATCATTGGACCACTGCATGTTTTCATTAGTGTTCATCAAAGAGAAAAATTTTAAACAGAAAAAAAAAAAAATGAAGTGATTTTACCTGTGCAAGAACAGCAGCCGCTAGCTGGAGACTCGGCTCCAAGGTTTCGGGAACAACCTGCAAAGATTGGCTAAGTTATGCAGCATAATATTTTCAAACACAGCTTAAGTGCAGTTGAATAGTAGTTATTAAGAGAAGTAACTAAATTCATATAAGAGAAAACTCAAATGGGCCCAAGGAAAGAGAGTCAAATAAAATAGATGAAGTTCTAAAAGAAAGTACCGCTGTTGCCCCCGCCTTTTCCAAATTGAGGCCGTGATCAACATCATGGGCACGCACAAAAGTCTTCACGTTAGGGAAATGCTTGCTTAAAGCCCAAACAGTTCTATAATTTGCACCAGGGGAATCAAGGGTTATCGCTGCTGCACAAGCTCTGTCAGCACCCACTTTATGGAGAACCTATTTCATGAGGAATGAAAAAAAGAGCATGTCAAAAAGTGACTAGTAAATAGCATGTACAATCCAAGGTTCTATTTTCTTTACCTCTTTACTACCAGCATCTCCAAAATACACAGGAAGATCAAGTGCACGGCCAACTGCTACCCGGTCACTGAAATACTTAAAAATCAGTTATTTGGGTTTTGCTATAATGTGTGCCGATTCATACTGTTAAAAAGCAAGCTGATGGCTAACTATCTAGCATGCGTTTCAAAGACTATCAGCTTGGATCTAGTATCTTGTATTCAATCTCCGTTGTCATTATACCCTCTTTTTTCTTTTGTTAGTGCACCTCTAGTTAAATCAATGTCTTTTTGGTTCATGTGCAAGATGGGATTGCGTTTAAGGAGAGTGTTAGATCTTAATATACATCATTCTACATCTTCTTGTGGCTTCAGCAGTTACGACAACTGGTGATATACCGTAGTATCAAGGCGAGCAAAGTTACCATGTTCGACTCACAGTCACCAAAATTTAGGAATAAGGTTCCCCGTTCTGGTTCCATTGGAAAGATAAGAAAAAGCGAAGACACATATAAGGGTTTATTATTAAAGATATAAATATAGTTATCCATAGGACAACTTAAGCTTTATATGCTATTCTAGTCATAGTCGCTGATAATTTTATCAGATGGTTAAGTCATAGCTAGAGCAGCAATGTGACTTTTACAGGAATCCAAGTTTACTATTTTTCTTTCGGTTAATACCTTTCAAAGTGTAGCATTTGACTTATAACTGCTGTGCAGAGAAAACACAAGATTCTAGAATCAAAAGTTTGGACGGAAAAAGATTTGAGATATTCGCTTTAAATATGGTGTAGCAGAAACAAACAACATAAGCCTAGGAAACACCGACTACATAAACAGTTTTGAAATTTAATGAATCAATATGACGGGACTTGGCAACTAGATTCACGGCTAAAGTTGTAAAACTAAAAATTTAAATTTTTATAAGAATCCCAAATAGACTTGATTCCACAAATGAGTCCACCGTGATATAAGCGTACCTCCTCACATCAAGAGCAACAAACGGAATAAGCCGTTCTGAAAGAAGCTGTGCAATGATCTGAAAGAAGATCCGCACATAAATTATAGTCCCAATATGTTCCTCGTTAAAATGCCTTAAACTATTGCAAAACAAACAAATGGTCAACACACCTGGCCAACACGTCCAAAGCCACATATGATGATATGATCCTGCAGATCATCGGTCTGTACACAGCACAGAAAGACATTATTAGTTAATCACTTAGAAGATTCAGTATAAAGAGATATGTAACTCTATATCCCACAAGAAAATCAAAATATCAGATGGCAGTGAATCTGACTCACAAGCAAGGACAGACACAAAATATAAGGGTGCGATTTGGCCCAATACTCATTTGGTATGACTGTCTTGACTTAGCCTTCTTGGCTATAATAATTTAGATCACTCTCCCTCTCCCTTAAAACCACTACAACCTTTTTGGTCGATTGTCCTACAATGTGCTAGATAAAGAAAGGACAAAAAAAAGGGACTAGATCACATGAACATTCTAAAGCCTCTACTTACAGACTCCAAAAGATTTTATCTTACTCTACTCGGTCAGTGAGAATTGAAAACATGTCAGGGTCTCATGCATCAAAGGTCCTTGTCTTTTATTTCTTAGAAAGGAAAACATTTCCGTCTCTCAGGCCTGCCAACATACCTCTCTTCAATATGAGGACATTCCATAACAACTAAAAACAGATATCTTGTAGACGAAAAATCGATTGACAGTCACAAACATGCAGCCAATATTCTTCAACATCTTCATGGATTATCAGTAAATATTTTCCCATGAAACAAATCTTAGCAAGAAACAACTTGTCCCAAAATCTAAGAAGTTGGCTTAAAAAGAAGATTTTCCAATTTGCAAAGACAATTGATCTCAGATACTTAAATAAATGACAAGGCTCGTTCACACAGCTTCACTCATGTAATCTAAAGGCATAACTGAATTCACGTTTCCGATTAGATAGACTTTAGGAAACAACTATAGTACCACTGTAGATGAGAGGAAGCACATGCTCATATGATAGACCACATACAATAAATATGACCTTGAACTTATACTAAAGAACTGTAGGTGTTCTGATTGCTTGAGTTGTCTAATACCTAAATTGAGCAAATCCCAAAGAGACATGTGCTCCTAAAAGATAGTTGTTATACATCACATCTTGTTACTAACAGAATAAGGACTCGAAAGCAGAAAAAGTTGTTACCATGTGAACAAGGAAGACAATTTGAATTAAAATCAATAAAAATGTATGTCATAATTGTTTAAAGAAGACATGAAATTTCGAAAGCTACCTCACTCTCTACAGGTAATAAACTACGCACATCCTGCAGCTCAAACCGTGAGGCTATTAACTGGCCACCCGCAGCCAACCATGGGGTAAGAGCCATTGAAATTCCTACCACAAGAAACAGCAAAGATGACAGCTGAGGTGACATAATACCCTGCCAGAAAGATCCAGAAATCATTTACTTCAGTAACCAAGAACAGCATTCAGCTCTAATACAGACAACAAGAACAGAGGTCAGCTCCAAGCTAAGTACAGAAAATTTCTTCTAGTACTTAGATATTTGTGTATCCAGGCTCAATGATATCATTAAACAATAAATAACAAGACAAATACATAGTTCAAAGAATGGGAAACCTGATTAACAGCTTCACCAAAAGCAACAAAAGCAAATTCTCCACCAGGAGCAAGCAGAAGACCTCCTCTGATTGCAGATATGATAGAAATCCCAAAGAATTTTCCAATAAGGGCAACGAGTAGGGTCTTACCACCAATTAAAAGACCTAATGTTCCCATAATAACAGGAAAGTTCGAAACAAGAAGTTTCGGGTCAATGGACATTCCAACCTGAAATTCAAGGAACACAAATTGTCAATTATAGGACCAGAATAGCAATCTAGTAACACGGACAAGTATAAAACTTCTCCTCTTGGCAATTTGAACAATGATATTTTAAGCTTGTAGGTTCCTGAATGTACCTACCGTCATAAAGAAGAGACCCAATAAGAGACCACGATACGGTGCAATATCTGATTCAACCTGCAAGGAAAATTCCGTTTCTGCAAGAAGCAAGCCAGCCAAAAATGCTCCCAATGCCATGGAAAGGCCAGCCTGTTCCACTAAAATGAATAAAGGCGTGCAAGATTCATTGCAATTTTATAAGAGTCACTTAATGACAATGAATCATACCCTAGCTGTAAGGAGACTTGTCCCCAGGATAACAAGGAGTGTGTTTGCAGAGAATATTTCAGCATTTTGATTCTCTGCAATTTGCTTATAAATTGGCCGCAGCAGCTGCAAACATAAATTTTTCAGCACTTAGAACTTGCAAAACTTGCAAAGACTTAAATCCAGGACCACATCAATAGATCTTTAACATATACCAGACCTAAAAGGTGATGTGCAGAAGCTTTACAAATCCTAATTACTAATGCAACTTTTAAAAATCCTTTTAAAGGATTCTTCATCACGGTTGAGGAAAAAAACCGGCATCATAAGGGTCATATATATTGGTTTCATCACCTTGGGTTTCATTTTCTAAAGGTTTAGCTACAAGTTAAACTCACCAAGCGTCCACCAGCAATGATGGCTGAGATTGCTAGAATAGCCTTAACCGCTGCCAATCCAAGGGCTTCAGCAATTGCTTGGAAACCAATCTACAGATGTAAAGAAGAAAATGTAGTTGCAATAGAAGAAATAGCACAGGCAGAAACAACTAAAAACAATAGTAAGAGAAGTGATGCAATCTTAAACGACATACATCTTAAGAGAAGAAAAATCAGTGAGAAATAAGAGAGCAAGTTTACCCCTCCTTTCGATGAATTAGGTGAAATCAAAGGTATCAGTATCAGCAAAACCACAACAGCCAAATCCTGGAGCAACACATCAAAAGGGCAAAAGGAAAATCACAATGAATATAAGATCGTTGGTACCTATCTACGTAGGAGAGGAGAGCAACATCGATACAAGATATTTAAGGACAAAAGAAAGACGAACAAAGTACAAATAGAAGTTGCTAAAAACTGTTAAAACAATGGCGACCGGTCACACATGACAGTTTTCAAGGATCTTCTGATGCCCGTTGGTTCGGTGACTAATGGCTGGAGAATTGTAATTATTATGGGTCAAAAATAGACTGAATCGTACAAAGTGTCATAATTTCTACATACAAAGATGGAACAAAAAACAATGTGGAAATTGGGAAAGGTGAACTAATGCACATGGGAAAGAGGAACGAATAAATTCTATTCATTAATAATTAGATAAGATTAGATAGAAAGATCACTTGGAGCTGATAGAAAACAAGATGGGAGACATTAAAGCAATTTATTCTTTATTTCAATTACACATAGGAATTGAGAAAAATGATATTTGCGGACATGAAAATTAAGTTATTTGAGCAAATCGTTGATTTCCATAATGGTAGGATGTCATGACTGCACCCACAACCATACAGCAGTAAAATATTCCAAAACAAGTTTCTCTCGTAAATTTAAGGAATTAATGTTGCGTTTGGTGCAAGGATTTCTCAAAGGAAAATGTGATGGAAAAGAAAAAATTAGTTATTGCATCCATGATTTTTATGAAGAGATTTTCCTTTCCGTCTGGAGGAATTTTTGCACCAAACGTTGTTAATCTCTGTATCCTAATTTAGAATTTAGTTCCTATTTGATTGTGCAAATTTCTATTTGATTCTCTTTTGTGGGTCAATTTTCCAATGAGTTGAGTGATTGGCCTGCTTATGATATACACATATTCAGATTCATTGAGAATGATCAGTGAGGTTAGATTACAAACATTGAAATTGATGATTAATTAGGAATTTATATGTAGTTTATTGATAGAAAGAACGCTTTCTCAATAATCCAAATGCAATTTGTGAGATAATTTTTAGCTAGGTTACAATTCTTGGCATGTCGGTGTGCTATATTATGTTCTGACCGCACCGCATCCAATTATTATCTTCTGAATTCATTTGTTTTAATCCTTTCAAAATAGGACCAAAGTGAAGCAGGTGGTGAGACTTCATCAAACATGGGCAGTAACTATGTGGAAAGCCTTCAATTGAAGAATCAAACTCCTTATGTGAACGGCGTTGCTCCAAAGGTCTTAACTGCGCTATAAACCTGCTCGTTTTCAGAAAGTTTTGTTAACTGATCCATTTTTACTTTAATAGGCAAGGAAACCTTACACAATCTCAAAACAGAGAGAAAAGTGGTCAGAAGAGGAGCACAATAAGTTTATTGAGGCTTTGAAGCTTTATGGTCGCGCTTGGAGGCGTATAGAAGGTAAATTTAGTTGATGCTTACGTATGGAAGGTGTTTTATGATTTTACCAATTATATCGGCTAAGAGGATCTTAGTCTTTTACAGAGCACGTGGGCACGAAGACTGCAGTTCAGATTAGGAGCCATGCTCAAAAGTTCTTTTGCAAGGTTTACGGTGTTTCCAATACCATATTTTAGTGTCCTATGTAGGCATTTTTTACAAGTTAGCTGCCTTGACATGATGCTAAGGCATAAATGTTAATGAGGGTGGTATGTTTTCGCAGATTGTATCTTAATTCGTCTTTGCTATCTCGTTAGGTGGTCCGTGAATCGAACACCGATGACACAAGCCCAGTAAAACCAATCGAGATTCCACCACCTCGTCCAAAGAGAAAGCCTTTAAATCCGTATCCTCGTAAAATGGTGGCTTCTTCTAAGACAAGGATCTTGGTTGGGGAGAAATTAAGGAGGTCAACATCTCCAAGTTCGTCAGCATTGGAACAAGATAATCAGTCCCCAACCTCTGTTCTTTGTGCCTTAGACTCAGAAATGTTTGATGCGACTCATCCGAACACACAAAATGCTAGTGTATTGCCTGTTACATCTCCTAACGGTAGCAATACTAGTTGCTTATCCCTTTCTGAAACAAATTCATCTCCAGTGGAAAATGAGTTCACATTATCGAATCAATTGACAGACTTTTCGGATCCTGATGAACAAGTTCCCATGGTACTCATCCTATCTTCTATTGGTCAATAACTGTAGAGATTTTATTATCCAAAGTCTAAATTCTAATGCTGTGAATTTTTTGTTGACGTGCAGAAATTGGATTTGTTTCCTCAGGAAAGCGTTTTCAGTAGAGAAAGGCAGGTTGAGGCAGCACCTATACAGAGTCTGAAGCTTTTCGGAAAAACTGTTTTAGTTTCAGATTCTCACAGACCGTTTTCACCGACTGAAGTGAAATGCGAAGTGGATGATGTAATACCCTTTTGCAGCTTAGGTTGGAACTTGATGACTACAGATTTCTCATCTCTACCGAGTTTGGTCTCTCGCGCAAACATAAAATACCCATTGCATATCCCTATCCCAACAAAAGAACATTCATTGTTTATTGGCAATGAAAGAGGAGCCTGTGAGGGCCGTGGTTCTCGGAGAATCACAAACAACGGATTAGAAAATATGAATTGGGAACCCGATACGCAGAGTTTCCAAATTTCATCAAATAATGAAGAGAACAAGCTACAGTTGAAGCTCCTCCGTATGCCTAGTGACAGTATGTCATCATCAGGGCAAAGAGCCGGCCCTGAAAGATCTCCAAGGGGGTTCGTACCATACAAAAGATGTTTAGAACAGAGAGATACGCAATCCTCCTCTATATCTAACGAGGAAAGAGAAGAACAAAGGATACGCCTTTGTTTGTAGAAGTGGTTTAGTGTCATTTACTTTACCTTTGAAATTTTTTGACAGGCAGTCAGAACTAACATAATAGTACGGGGACGTGGTCTGGACTCGAAAGGTTCTCTGACGTGCTGTATATTCATGTTTGGTTCTGGGAATGGTCGGGTTTCTATCCTTCTTTTGTTTGTAGTTTTCTTTTGCCGCGCTGACGTTGATTTCGGACCTCCTCAAACTGTAAATTACTAGTTGTGGATCTATCTTGTGTAATCTTGCAGGAATGCAATAGATGGATAAGGCTAATATCCACTTAAATGTATTTTTGTTGGAGAAAAGGTGACGATATCCCAGAATCAAGATGAGGATATCAGGAAATGAAACATCTGTCAGCCTATAAAAGTTTTTTTTTTCTTTTTGGGTAATTTCGGAAGATGCATATGAAAGTTGTTAGTAGCGTGGAAAGTCAAATTGTTATTAACAATGTCCTTTGTTACAAGCTTAAACATCAAAATTTAAGCTATCGTAATGATCATCTCTTGTGCTCTTTCAATTCCTCTATTGCATATTTTATCTGTCTCTGAAGATTTGAATGAGTCGATTCCATAACTATCTTAGCCAATTGTTGTACGCTGTATCGTGATTTACTTTCAGGATTCAAACTAGTGTTTTCCGAATTGTGAAGAAACAACCCTACGGATGTTTTTAAGGCTACCTTTGATTCCTTATAAAGCATCCTAGAA
>MKEJ01053911.1:0-10237 GCA_001753735.1 Embelia ribes | reverse complement strand
AATTTTTTTTTTTTTTTTTCAAAAGGAAAATGTGCGAGTTTATTTTCTCTTGAGCTTGTAATTTTGCTGATTTTTCATGATTGAATTATGGATGTTTGCTAGCAGGATGACTCTTTGCTCAAAAATCAGAGTGGTGATGAAGTTCCCAAGTACAAACTGTCTCTATCTAATGCAGCAGAAGCTGAGGAGCGTCGCATGTCTGATTTGTCTGATTGGAATTCGAGTGTTGCATCCTCTATTGATTTACAGGTAACAAGTTTTTGCAAGTTCTAGTTCTAGTAGCACTTCTTTAGGAAAATGAAATAAGTAACATAAAACCATGGTGTATTTAGAGTTCATGATTTCCAGACATGGAATCAATAAGAACGAAAATGACAGGAGACGAGAGTTTTTGGAAAGCAACCTCTCAGTCCCTTGGTTTTTGGGAGTGTATCATTTCTCTGAATCTCCAATAAGTTTGAAACGATAATGTGCTGATTGTATTGAGGGTCCTGAAGTCAATTGTGATTTGATGGAATATCAAAGCAATGTCAACCATAAAAATCCTATTGAAATCCATGAAAGGATTTGAGTAGCACGATATGATGATCTCAAATCATGGTTGAAGGAGGTTTTTCTGGTTCTTTATGTTTGTTCGATCATTTCGAGATCCTCGGAACCAACATAGAGCTTATGGCACCAAAAATGATGCATAAAAAGGAACATTTTAGAACAATCATGGTTTGAGATATTTGCCTATTCAACCTGTCCATTTCAAATGGATCAGTTTTGGCCACATTGCTTTACGTTATTTTGTTTGGAGCTAACATTGTGAATTTTCTCAGATGAACTCTATAGCAATTGAGCAAGATGTCGAAAATCTCAAGAAGGAATGCGAAGAAAAGGATGCCACCATCAAGGAGCTGTCAACATTCCTCCACTCTTCTCAAATTTTTGGTTCAAAGGCAAATTTATCTTTATCCTTTTCTGGATACTCTTGTCGTGAATTTTTATATTTTGTCAAGTTTGACTAAGCTTTTACAATTTGTACTTGAAAACAGAGGATCGCTGAGTTGGAGGACAATATTCGTACGAAGAACTCGAGAATCACAAGACTTAGGAAGGATTTGCTGGTCTTAGAACAGAAGGTAAAATCCTTGCAGTGAATGATAGTAAACGTATAACAACCTGCAATTTTCTGTTTTATCTTTGTTTTTTTGGCTTTCAAATGTTTGCTTTGTTATGATTCATAAATAGTCTTTTGGTTGGAATGTTTTCTCAGGGTTCTCCTTTTGTGCAAACTATTTGGTATTGAACTTGATAGTAATGAACATCCAGAATCCACTGGAATACTTTAGTTTAGTAGTGTATCATTTGATTTTGAAACTAAAGATAAATGTGTTGAACTATCAGGTAGTGCACCTAACAAGACTAAGGAGATCCTCAAACACTAAGCGGCTACCAGCAATGGCAGATAATGTCCTGTACGACATGGAGAGTACCAGTGGCCCTTCATCTTCTGATTCCGAAAGCCCTTCAAGGAATCACCATCAAAATTCTGTTCCCAAAACCCAGAACAATTCTGTTTCCAAAAACCGCTCATCCAAATCTGAGGAAGAAGTAAAAGGTTTGAAATTATTGACAAAACCAATTGGAAGGAAGCAGCACAAGGCCAGACCAGTTAGCCCCCTGAAAGAGAAATCACTTAACCGGATAACTGAAATATCATCAAGTAGGAGACGATTTCAAAGTGGGACAAAGTTGACAGCTTCTCAGAAGAGATGGGTTTAGCAAGTTAAAAGGAACTGGGTACAAATGCATCTGCTATCGGTAGAAAAAATATCTTAGGTTGATGCTCTTTGATCCAAAACAGGAGGAAATTAGGGATTCTGTTTTATGCAATGATGATTAGATTATTGTAGTGCAGTGCTTAGTTTGCCATAAACTGGAAATCATATAGCAGGAAGTGAACCGTAAGAAATGATGTTTTGATTTTTGGCAGTAATGCAGCTGATGAAAGCTTGATGAAGCAAATCTTGCCGAAACTGGTCAAATCAAAAGTAAACTTAGCTACATTTCTCTTGTATGATCAGAATTTTGAGTTAGTCCAATCAACTAGGTCTCTGGGTACTTTAAAAATGGTTAAGTTGGATAAAGAGAAGGATAAAGTTTCAAGGGTACTTCTTTTACCATATGAATAAAGTTCCCATACACTGTTGGTGAGATGATCTTAGCATCTTCATCAAGTGTTTGTACAGGTTCGATACACACAATATCTCCATACAAAATGCATCATTGTGAATGTCCTATAATTCATTGTGGCTGTTTGTTTAATAATACATCTCCATCGTTTAGCAATTATCAAACATGTGAAATAAACTAACAGAAGCAGAAAATAATGAAAAATAAAACTAAGACCCAGGGAAACTCCCTGTTTCCCTTTCATTCCACCAAAAACTTGTGGAAAAACTGATGGTTAGAGACCGCACATAATGCCACCACTTTGGAGGGATATACAGCATTTCACCTTCATCTAACACACAGTCCATGAATTCCAGGTCTTGCACATTAGGAAACTTGTCTACGTCAATGTCGTCCAGATCAACCTTCAATCACACGTTCAGTGTGATACAAATAATTCAGCAATGAAAGACATGAACTATCAGTTACAATGCTATCAATAAGTATTAGGGTTTATTGTTGCAGAACACATAAAAGGCTATAAACAAACAGGTGCTAGTAGAAAAAACATGTACGATGTAATGTGACATGTATTGCTAGTTCTAATACTAGAGCTATTCATTAAGATATGAACATAGTTTGTTAAAAGGAAATAGAAGTAGAAAGTTACGTCTCGGATGATGACGCCCTTGATTAAGCACAAAAGAATACACAATAAATGAAAATAATGTCAAATCTCGGGCGATGTGTTTGTGACAAGCAACTAAACTTCTTCAAAATTAATTAAGAGGTTTTCAAAGCCCTTGTCTTTTGAATAAATCTAAAAGAGAGCCTGCCACTCGACAAGTAGAAGATATCAAACAAAATCTTATCGAATAATTGCAAGGCACGAGGAAATTTAACCGTCCCTGTAGGTATAGGAGGCACAAGTAAATCAAACAGGAAAAAAGAATAAGGGTGCCGCCAAACTACAAGCACAGTACCTGGCTGGAATTACTCAGCATGGATTCATTGTGTGGATACAGTTCACCCGATAGTGAAGCGCGATAGAGTCTTACATACTTCTTTCCCACAACCTGAAACAAAAAAGTAATGACTGTTCTAACAGAGAGATAAACAATTGCACACTAGAAAAACAGAACACAAATCGTTGAAACGCCCATGACGAAAAGCCAAACATTTCCAACCATCTTTATCAGATTCCACTAATTAATTGGGAATGGATGGCTAAAATTGCACAAGCCACAGTAGTGAGAGCGTTTTGTATCAAGTATAAAATTATTTCGGTCATGAAAGCTGTAAGGTTGTACACGATAAAAAAAATTTTGAGGTTGTACAATTCCACAACTAACTCTACGTTAGTTTCACTTACTGAGAAAGTCTTTTCCATCTAGTGAAATTTTATAATTAAGTGCATAATTCAGGTTTCTCTATGTATGGACTACAGACATTATCAACATGTTCATCAAGGACAGCTCAGTCATCAACATGATATCATGTCCCCAATTTTATTGATGTATGTTCCTAAAGGCAAAGGATCAATGGACCGCATTGCAATGATGCTAATAGTACTCCAGTACACATTCTGCAAACTACAATTAGATAAAACAATTCTAGAATCACAAGGATCTGGTTGCCAAAGAGACAAGAAAACTTTAGGTGTCAAAATATTTTTGTGTTACATATGGAGAGAGAAAGTTTGTGAATTTCCTAAGATTCTTCTTCTGATCATACAAATATGAAGGTTTGAGCATTCTACCGTTCAAGGTATAATGTCAATTTACAGTTAAGATTTGACTTCACTTTGTGAACTTATTTGCGTGCTAGTTTTGTAGCATTAAGCATCTTCTTATCAATACCTCTAAGGATGGAACAGCAGAACGAACTCCCGATGCGGGATTTGGGAAGAATCAAATATATGCAGTCCCACCCTATTAGGAGAAAGGTTTTTATCAAGGTTCGAACCCACTTCTTGATGACAATGGGAACTCCTCATCACTACTCAAAGCCACCCTTAATCTTTCCGTCAATGGCCCTAAAGATGGCCATTAGAGCAACGATCTCGTGCATCACAGGGTTTGGGGAGGATCAAGTACATACGACCTCACCTTATTTGAAGAGGTTGTGATCAGCATTGGAACGCCTAATTCCCCTATGAATAACATCATTACCTCTAATTTCCTATGAAATACCTGTGCAAGTATATTATGGTGAGGGTCGTGGTGCAACGGAGTAACAGTGCCAGCTGGACCAAACCATGCATTAAGCGATCTAAGCTCCCCACCGCCAGCAAAACAGTAATCAGGTACAAGAATGTCCTCCCGTAGCTCTTGTATCTGCCATTTATATATCAACTTACAAAGTCAGTAGCTGGAGGTCTAAAATAAAACATCCTAATGTATATGCTACAGTTCCATCATATAGCATCCCCATTAAGAGTTAACCATGCCTGATCAAACAACTGATGCTGAGCTAAATATGTTGGGCCAAGAGAACTACATTCATTAGACTGAATCCTCTCGAGAAACTGTGAAAAAGTAATTAGTTCTTGTTTCCAGTCTGAGCTTAAATAGTTCTTCCCAACCTGCAAGAAATTTCAAGTTTTAACATGAGGAAGCCACTTGAGCATATGCATAAACTAATTTGACACTTGGAATGGATTAAAAGGTCCAAGTCACTGGATCAAAAAAATATCAGGTTGAGCAAGAAAAGTACAAAACCATGAACGTATTGAAGTTACATTACTTAACTCTACAAATTATATATATATAATAATAGAAAAGAAGGAAAAGGAAGATGATCACCTCTACGGGAACTGTACGGCAGCCTGCCACTCTTTTCAAGTAATTCATGTCATTCCACTTTGTCCTAGCTGGCCAATGACCCATGCAATCACTGATTATAACTGGAGAACCTGACAAAATATAGTCAACCAGGAACCCCTCCAAGGATAGAGCAGATCGTTTTGTAATAGTCTTACAACAAAGTGACTTTGGGGGTAGAGCTTTGAGCACCTACATTTCAATTGAAACAGAAACCAGCACCAGTCACCATCAGTTTCTCCTCTTCAAGATCACATTATGCAAAAGATTGCTCAGAAAATCTTAACTGAATGTTAGATGCGAGAGAAAGGCAAAAATATTTTCAGAAAAGAGATTGTTTAGTAATATGGATTAGCTGCTTCATGAGAACTTGCAATTTATTTTTATCTGATTAGCTGTTTCTTGAAGCAAGGCGTAGCCTTTAGAACCATGGTCTGCACACTTGGCCTTCACCAAACCTGCAAGAAAGTAATTAACACATAGGGCTTCACAAGAAACAGCTGACATGACTCACAACCACCTGATTAGAAACACTAATGACTAGATTTGACCTATGATATCGCACCTAGGCATCTCAAATCAAAATATGGCAGCTAACACAAGTCCTAGGCACCTGACCAGCACTTCAAGTAGCAATATATTTAATAAAGAACAAACCACATGGTCAAACATTTTGATTAGCACAAAGTAACATGTAAAGAAACTTATATTCTTAACCATGGAATGGGTTGTTTGTCTAGTAACATGAAGTTGGAAAAATATAGAGCGCAGTAAGTTTAGTTCGCGAGAGATGAACAAAAGGTAAGCCATTAATTGTACTTTCTCCCATAAGTTATTACAGTACAAATGGAATGTCGACCAAAACAGGGTAGATGAATTGCCATCAGAGTAAAAATCTCAGGAGACAAAGCCCTTCGTAACTAATTTCAGTCATTTAGAGTTCTTCATTTAAAAAGATTGTGTGATCATGCTCACCATTTAGACTAGATACTGCCATCATTTTTACCCATCCAAACCAAAGTAGTTTACTTGTTATGATGAAACTTTTCAATTTACTAGAAATTGTAGATTTGTATATAAAGCTTGAGGTATACTTGCTCTACAATGGCCTTTTCCATGAATACATTAGTCTGCAATCACCTATTCACAATATTAAGTCAATAATCTAAGTAATACCATTCCATCATCTCATATTATGTTTGTCTTATATTTTCTATAAAGGGTCCACGATCGACTATTACCAATAAACAAGTTTGGAAATGACGCAGCTATGCTCCCGTCATAACAGGGGTGGAGTTTCACATTTGTTCCATTTATAATTATAGCCACACATTTCATTCAATAATTGCAAAATTAAAATGTGTGCAAGGAAGAAGATGCAAAAGTCACACTACTGTTCCAATAAGCAGTCCCTTTCGATAATATCTCATATACAAACAACACTAAGGAACAGTTTATCAATAGTGCTTGATGGGGGCATTTTGGAAAATAGTTTAGCAAAATTATAGTAAGAGTAATAATATTCATACCAACTATTTGTACCAACTACTTGTACCAACTTGGATTGTGTGGTCCATAATTAGCCACATCATCACATACTCTCTCTCTTTTAAAAATAGAATGATGTGGTTAATTATGAACCACACAATCCAAATTGGTACAAATAATTAGTATAAATATCATTACTCTATAAAATAACATGTGCTTTGTGGTGATGCAAAAACATGTTACTCTAGTCACATTTTCAATGAATCGTTTGTTATACGATAATATGGCTAATGTCCAATGATATGTCAAATAAATAACTATTTACATTAAAATAGCATGTAGTCAGCATAGCAAATTAATAAGCTTCGTGGAATTTATAAAAAGGACAATGTGAATTCAGTATCTGGCTATAACCATGTAACATTATTTTTGTGCACTGATTAAAGGATTGAGTAACTTGCTAGTAGTTTCTTCGAAAATTTGTTGTGATCTGAACAAAAGACCAGTAAATGTTTACGGCGACCAATATTTTAGCCAAATAAGAGGTCAACCAAGTATATGTCCACATTAATTTACACTTACACACGGGAGTAACATTCTAAGAAATAACATGTTCAACTTTTATAATATTGAATGATTCTATTTGTTGACTTGCATGGCAACATTAATTTCTTAACGATTGGAGAATTATGTTCTACATTAGCAAGGCTTAATATGGTAAACAAATTCATAAAATTCAAGAGACGAAGCCTACTTGGTCGCTGATATGCAACTGATTTGGAAAATTTCCAAACTTTATTGTAAATGAGCCGAGCCTGTAGTCGAGTCCTGACCTGTTCAAGCTTGCCTCCTTTTTTTAGAAGGTGTACTCAGGCTCGACTCGGGTCCGAGCCTATCCATGAATATTTTGATTCTTTTAGATCGATAAATATTATTTGTTATTTATTTGTTACATAATAAAACACATATCATTAAATTTAATCTCTGTTAAAAATGTCAACTAATAACCACGTACTAACATATATATCAAATAAGTAAAATATTATATAGTTTTTTCAACTAAATCTTATAAATATAAAATGATAGGATTAAAAAAAAAAACATCATTAAGGTAATATGACAAGTTTTTCTCAATTTATACTAGATTAAGTGTGAATTATATGTATTTATAAATGTAAACAAATACCTCTAATTTGACATATATGTATTAAAATAAATGAATTAAACAAGCTCAAGCCCCTAACAAGCTGAGTAGGGGGTTATTCAAATTCGGCTCGTTTATATAAGGAGCCCTAGTTTGTTATTTAGGCTCGGCTCATTTATTAAATGAACTAGCTTTTTCTGAGTTGAGTCTGAGTTTTTTCATGAACGACTCAAATTATTTATATCCCTAAGAATATGCACTTGTGATGACTAAACTTGTACTTGTAATGACTTAGTATTCATTTAATAGAATAAATTGTTTCATTTTATCAGAGTATGTACGTAAGAGCAAATTGTTTGTTACCAATTGTGAAAATATCATTTATCTATCTACTAGATGATCAAGTTTGTAGAGGATATACACGTCCATTGCTAGCACACTATTCCTAACACCATAACATATGGTTTTCATTGGTCTGTTTTGACTATGAAGACGAAATATGCTATCCATGTATCGAACATGAGCTTTGGGTAGTTAATTGTTCTTGTACTATGTAAAAAGATCGATACTTCATGATTATTTCAAAATAGTACTCTTAATCTTGATATTATTCTTTGGGGTATATGAATGATATTCATGGTCTTGATCAACAGATAGGTGATTAGTTCTTAAAACGGTATTAGTTAAGAGTATAATACGGCACATTTAAATCATTTATTTTGCATTTATTGTGTGAAACTTATTATATTTCGGTATTACGGGTTTTAATTTATTTGATGCAAATAAATAGCTTAAGTAGACGTTTTACGAGACAGTTAATAGTGAAGATGCATGGATTTCTAAGACTCAAGGTGATGATTTTGGACAATTGGAAGATTTGCAAATGAGTAAAAATGAAAAAGGAAGTGTAAAAGAGTAAGCTGGAAAGTCTGTCAGTTGATCGATCCAAAACATCAAACCGATTGATCCAAAATCAGTTGGATCGATCCAACTGTTTTCAATATCGAAACTAATTCAACAAAAGATAAATACAATTTTAGGAAGTTTTAGATATATGCAAATTAGGATACTCCAGAATAGCCAATTTTTAGACATTATATAAGGAGTTAATCATATTGTTTAAAGAGAGCTTTTCATTATTATTTTTTATTATATTGTTCTTGGTGGAGATTCAACTTTTTAAATAAAAGTTTGTGAGCTGTTATTTTATTAGTTAACTTATTCATCGTTTATTATTGTTTTTACATATACTTAGTTATTTTATTTGGGTAGTAGAAGTAGAATAATTAGTTTTCTTAGTTTAAATTTGTTTATTATTATTTTGAATTGTAATAATCACTGTTACCAAGTTACATCGTGTGATTATGAGTTGCTATTCAATTTTTGTTATTTTTATCATCAATATGTTAGGCTAGGGTTTTTTTCTTGCTTAGGGGATGAAAATGATTTATCGGATTTGACTTAATGCTAATTGATGAAGATGTTTGCATAAACTTAATCTAAAAATTGAATTAGTCTAAAATATAGGGTTTTTAACATGTCTGAGTTCTTTAGAAATCATCAAGTCGTAGTTATAGTGTTTAACAATCACCCGATGTCACACTAGGTTAAAGTAAACCAGATCGATACACATCAGTGATTTTTTATATTAACAATCTTTTGGAGCTCATTAATTAGGTCAATTTGGGAGAAGAAGTTAAATCATTGGTTCCCCGTACGGACAAGATTTTTATTATTATCGTTAATTTGTATTTATTGCATTGCTCTTAATTTAGTTTAATTCACTCAAAATCAAATTAAAACAAACCCAAGAAATTTTGCTGTAATTTAATTTAACAATTTGTGTGGACTGGATTGAAATCGTAAAAAAATTGAATTACGTATAAGACTGATATTAAGTATTTCCAAGTTCAATAAGAGTCATTGAGTTTGATACTCAGTACTTTACCGGTAAAATTACACCTTTCCTTGAGACTCCCCAAATGGAGTGCTTAAAATTCTGTTGAATCCCATTCGTTTTTATGTTTTCCGATTCTTTCCCTTCTTTCCCTTTATTTAGTAATTAGTGGAATCCTAAAATTCCACCGGTTACTAGATTGCAGAAGCAGCTCTTGGAAACTAAGACCGAATCAGATCCATCAACCCCTATGATGCAAGACCGAAATGATTAGTTACAGCTCCCCCGCTGATGTGAGCTGCAACGCTAAACAATCCAAACGGTAACAATCAAGGTAACCTTCCCCAATGTAATCTTGATCTCGGGGAGGATAATGGCCCTCCCCCTGGCTTTCACAACCCAGGGCATGTTGTTAAAGTAAATCCGCAGCAATAGGCTACATATCAAGTATTTCTGGTGGCTCTATAAGCCTCTCCTCCGATTTCTCCACAACACAATAATCATCCACCTCCGCAATACCAAAATCTTCTGCGATACCATAATCCTCTGTATTTTAATGAGTATCCTCACTCTCCTATTAACCCAATGAATTTAACTGCCGAACAAGTGCTACATCCGCCAAAGAGAGGTATAGTTTCATACCTTATTTTTTTGGAAGTACAAGGCAATTTTAAATGCAAACATGGCATAATCCGTAGAGTGCCAGAGTTTAATGGGTTTGAATCT
>MKEJ01053904.1:0-14193 GCA_001753735.1 Embelia ribes | reverse complement strand
TTCAAACCAAAGATAATGCAACCAACATGTTAACGAAGGTTGTTATTAATGAAAAACTAGAGCTATGAAGGGACATAGCCGGGATGGATACAATCAACTGATCGATATCGGATATGTTATTCTCTCTAGATGTGAAAGGGGAGAATTGATGGGTCATTTTAATTTTCGCACTTATAGTTTGTTAGTGATTGATTTCGCATGAATCATGAGTTTGCATGTTTCATTAGAGTGGCATGATTCATGCCTTTTCTTTGCTACAAATAAGGGTGATTGTATGTTGTTTAAAATGCAATAAGAAAAAAAAAAAGAATACACCAAAAACAAAAAGAAAATAAGAGACATTGAACATACAAATTATGTGAAAATATTGTACTCCTTTTTGAGAGATTTTAATACAATTGATCTGCTTTATGTGGACATAGACACAATTGGCTGAACCACATTAAATTTGGTGTCTCTATTTTGCATACTCTAATTTTTGCACCCCAACAAAACCGACGATTCTTCGATGCTAGTGGTCACTCGAAAGGGTGCTGCCAAGGCTAATACTTGTTGCTTCAAGGTCTACAAGGTGGCGTTTCTTAGAGCCCTTTCAAGCAAAAGAGGAACAGGACCATGTGAGGAGTTGAATAATTTACAAGGCAAAGCTCTTTTTTTGGGTCATAGTGAAGCAGTTTGGGTCAATTCCGGTGGAACATAAAAATTCAATTGCATATATTTCACTCACCTTTACACAGCGTCGTATTGGTGCCCGCGTCGTTGCCCATTTACTAGCGAGTGCACGCGCATGGTGCAGGACAAGATACGGCTATTTATAATTTAGAAGATGGAGCGATTGAACATTTCTACACTGCAGATGCGTTGACTCATTATCCTCCTATTTGAACTTCTTCAAATTGGAATATGCAAGTGAGTCTTTTGATTTTTGTTTGGAATTTCTTCAAAATACAATTGATTGTGTCTTGTTTTAATTTTGAGTTGGTTTGTCATGTCTCTTGTTATAATTTTTGGTTTGGTTTATTTGTTTAATTCTTATGAAATGACTAATAAACCTGGCTTCGTATTCCATCTCCTCCTTATGCTAATTTTGACGTATATTGTATTTATACATTGATCGTATTATATAAGACCGAGTGCTTCAATATTTGGTTCGAATATGATGCTCATATATGTTGTATTTCGTAGATGTTTTGGCATCTTTATTGAGTGAACACCGATAGTTTTGTAACAAATGCCAACTCCGCAAAACAATCAATTTCTCGGTACCAATATCTTTTTATGTGAAATACCATGTATTTTATTCATAAAATTACGAAACAATTTTCTTTTGTGAATTTCTATTGGTTAACTTAAGAAAAACAAATTTTGGTTTATATGAGATGAAAGTTTTAAGTTAAATGTATAAAACTTTTTAGTAAAAATAAGGTGATTTTTTTGCTTTAAAGCTGCAGCTAAACAAACTGTTGATTTGGACGTCGGTCACAAATTTGTCAATACAATTGTTTAATACTTTGTTTTAGGCAAATTAAATCATATGAGAAGAAAACATACAACCAAAGTTCATATGAATGTTAGTAGTATCTTGAAGATGGATCACTTACGACGAGTGACGATCTACGCATTTGTTTGGGACAAAAATGTGGTTTTTTTTTCCTTCTATTTCTCTCGTTTTTATTTGTTGTTTTATTTTTATTTTTCCAAAATTTCAATCCAAAATATGGGGATGATGACGATCGTGCGTATCTATGGTGTCTATTAGTCTGAATCAATACCTCCTATTCGTTCGGAATGAACCCAAATATAAAGTTTTGTTTTTGATAGAAGAATCGGGCTCTCCTGTTCCATTTGCCTTTTAACTCTTGTATGCTTAGGCTCGCTTAACCGAGGTGTTCGGAAGAAGAGCTCGGCTCAATTTGAAGACGAGACTAGCTCAAGAAAATTGAAAGAGAAAAACGCATGCAAAAAGAAAGACTGTGATTTATACACAGCTTTTCCCTTATTGGATCTGTAAGATTATTATTCTGAAGAAAAGAAAATGTAAAAGAGGAAAGCAAAAATCTTTTAAAAATCGCCCAACTAATCAGTCTAATGAGAATAAGCAGAATCAATTCGTTATTTTCAAAACTAATTTAAGAAATTAATATTCAGACTGAATTGTTAATTCTCATCCGTTCTCGTTTCTGTTCATATAAAAGATAATGCGCAAATGATTTGTGAGACGGGAGAAAGTTCGTCACTCATCAAGCATAGAGACACGAGAAAAGGAAAATAAATGACTTGTGGGTTTCATCCTCGACTTTTTTCCTTTTCCTTTTCGATTTTGATTTATATTGATGAAGGGCATTTATGCCATTTTGGTATGAGAAAATATACACCTGGATAGTAACATGAGCGATTTTTTTTTATCAGAGGGCATTTTTGCGATTTAAATAAAAAAGAGGGAGGCCAAATGAAACCTTTGGTAAATCAGGGGGGTTAAGTGAAATACTGTGATAGATAAGGGGGACAAAGTGCAATTTATCCTAAGTTCCAAAATGACCAATTTGTCAACCGTATGGCCAAACACTGATGGTAATAGTAGAAAAATCAATGTTATTACATACCGTACCATATAATATGGTATTTTAAGATCGATTACCATGTTCCGATCAAATAAGTAATAGTAAAGTTACCGATGGCATTAGCTAAATCATATTAATGCACAATGGTACTACCATCTCCTACCATATTCTAAGATATTTCATATATTACAAGAATTAACAAAAAAGAACAGAGTTGAAGGATCCAAATATACCATAAAAAATATTTGAATGACAATAGATATTTTTTTAGTTATTGTCATAGAAATAAAATAAAACACTATAATAAAAGTTAAGTAAAATTATTTCATTACAATATAATCAAAATAACAATAAAAGATAGGTAAATAAAGAGAAAATATGTATGATTTTTTAATTTCACTAATTTATTTGGAGTACTAAAATATTATCCTCAAATTTTAATCATATATTTGGGGTCATGATTATAAGATAGTATAATATATTTAGAAATATGAAAATAAATAATAATATTAAATTATAGGATTACTTACTAATAGTACTATCGGTGGTAACCGCACATCCGATGACAATTATACCGATGATAGTAGTAGCCATTTGAAGGCTACTATTTCTTGTTGTAAGAAAAAATCTACCGATGGTAACGGTAACCATACTAATGGTAAATGATATTATTGGCGATGGTATAATTTTGTTCAACCTTAATAAAAGTACTAGGTCCTCCAAAGTTTACTTCTTTTTACAATCCAAAACTATCATTTTCATTTTAATAAAATTACAATTAATTTCTATAGTAGCTCAAACCAAAGAAGGGTAAATCTATTTTTGCAAAAAAAATTCAAAATCAACACTTGTCAAAATTAAAAGCTAATTTTAATTTTGATATTCAAGTTAAAGGGATAATCCTCACCGTTACTATGAATAGAATATATTTAATAATAATAATTGTTATTATTTCTCTATCTATATCCACTCAAAAAGTATCACCCCCATTTATTTTTTCTCTATTTTTTTAGACTCTCCTCTTTTTGTTTCATACACCTTTAACACCAAAAATCCTCTTTTTGTTTCCTACACATTTAATACCAACACTACCCTTAAATTTTAAATTATTTTGTAAAAACATGATAGGACTAAGTGTAAAATCTTATATCACGTTTCGTTTATGAATAAGCTCATATCTCTCTAATTGTAGCAATCCAAAGATAAGTAGATAAATGTTTAATTAATGCATATCTAAATAGAATTAGTATATTCATAAATATGATCCTTTCACAGTTTCTTTACATATTCAACTTATTTCCCTCGTATTTTTACTTGAAAATATTTTCTTACATTGTTTAAAATATCATGTCGTTGAATTGATTTCTTTCTGTAAATGCCAAAAAGAAAAAAATTGTTTATTGTTTATTTCACAATATTAATTTTTGGAAAATTAAAGGGCGCAATATATCAACAAATCATTATCCTTTTGTAATGAACATATATAATCTATTTTGATATTTCCAAAGGCAAGTAATACTTTTTTTAAACTCATGCTAATTTACAAAATTTTTGAAATTTGGTTTTACTCATTCTAATTTAGAAAGTTTGGGAATTTGGTTCATATTAGTCTATAAAATTGAATTTAGCTCATCCAATAAAAGTTTTACGCATCCAGTAAGATACGCTTTTAATTTTAAATACTATTAAAGTTATCCCATATCTATAATTAATTAGTTAACATAAGCTATATAATAACTATTCTTACTGGGATTGCATGGCATTAATAAATATTATGCTATGTGTATTGTTTAGAAATAAGAACTCAAAATGCTTTTTACACATTGTAATAGATTACAAAAGTTTAAAACTTGAAGGACTAGGTTATTTTACATTCAACGCGGAGAAATTCTCAACAACTCGAGAGACTAGGCTAATTTAGAAAGTTATTCAACTTTGGTTGATATTAGTCTATAAAATTGAGTTTAACTCACCCAATGAATTTTTATATTTTATTTCTCGAGTTTTAGTATATTGATAAATCATTGTGTTCGTTCGTTTTGCAAGTAATAATTTTCCTTTTTTCTTTGTGGAATGGAAATTTATTGGACTTTCCTTCATGCAGTAGGTTGTGAAAAATAGGCGAGTTTACTGAAATCCGGTAAAATTATTTTATTGATTTCTGGAAATCACCGGCCTTTTATGTACCTGAGACTTTTGCTTCTTAATTTAAAATATACATACTTCTAAATTAGGTTTTCGGTCACAAATGATATTTTCTTTCCCTATGTAATTATGAAAGTTCACAATAACCATAAGATATTTGCTCTAAATTTGTACTACTTTGTAGCTAGCTGACTATACGAGAAGTTCTTTCTTTTGTTTGATAGAATAAAATTTTTAGTTTAACTCGCCGATGAGGATTCACACGGCTTCATCATAACTAGTAAGCATGCTACTCGGTTGACGTTATATGTTTTGACGGAAAAATTATGTGCAATTTTTAAATGTTCTGAAGGAAAAATTATGTGCAATTTTTAAAAATATATGAAGTTTTATCTTGCGTTATCTATATATTTTTTGGGACCAATAGATATAGAATAAGTTAATGCCATTTGCCTCAAATTAACATTATTTCTTTCACAATAAACTAATGATTTATAATTTTCTTAGCCTGGCCTACCACTTGCCTTGGGGTTTTTTGGCTTTTTATAATTGTCCACTTCTCTTTTTGTATTTGTGACTCTTTTTTGGAAGTTATGGTGACATCGAACTTTGCCATGAAGATGTTGAAACAAATATAGTAAAAATGGAAGTATAAATAAGAAAAGAACAAGTCGAAAATTACACTAGAAAAAGATTGTTATTGAAAAAACAGAAATTCCCTCATACAAATTCCAGATGTAAATTATTATAAAATATATATATTGTTCATCACGAGCAAAATATGTGTTTTTGTATATGCTAGTATGTGTATATATATATATGTATATTCTCTTTGAGAGAGCCACCCAAAAAATTTTCTCCTTGAGAAAATAACTCTTTCCACACTTGAAAATCAACTTCTTAATCATGTTAAACTAGCTTATACTCATTCATGTTAAACTAGCTTACACTCATTCATGTTAAACTTTTAATCCAAGAAATAAAATTTGGCTCAATTGAGGCCATGGCTTCAAAAAGAAAAGAAGAGGTCACATAAGAGTTGTTCTTTAAGATGAGGGGACGCATAAACACAATGAAAATGGAACTCCTCACCTCGGGTGTAGTTTATCAAAACCAATCTATTGTAAAACTCTTTTATTAAAATCAATTTGTTTCGAAACTATTTACCAAAAATACTTATTATTGTAAACCCACTATTGAAAAAGGCTCGCTCAGACATACAGATCAATTTTGTTAAGAAATGATCCTGTCGCCACCTCGGCCCCTCTTATTCTGGCCTAAATATATAATCATACAAAGAAGCCTAGAGTTATGTGCAATGGCTGAGATTGGGGAGACTACGCATTAAGGGCTATCAACACGTGCACATTAGAGTTGTACAGTTCAAACTCATATTCACCTAAAAGTTCAAAATCCATTAGATAATAAATTCATTAGTGTAAATTAAGTTTTTTTATGTGTTTGTTTCTAAAGGATATAAGTAATGCGATCCCAACAATTTATACGCAATTGAAAATTCACAATGGTATTTTTAAGAACAAATTCAGTTAGTGCTCCATACATCCTAAAGATGTATAAAATATCAGAATCCGCTACATGTATTTTTGGGCTTAAACGACGAAAACGATTATCACATGATTGAGGATTAAAATTAAAAATAGAATAAAAACAAGGTTGGGTTGGGGGGACCAAGAGCAAGATGTTGTGATAATGTAGATTCCCACCAAGTAGGTATCTTTGGTGGAATACCGTCTCAGAATCTTCAACTACTCACCCACCCACTCAACATATAAGTGGGATGGAACAAAAAACATATATACAGATCTAGAAATAGTGCATACTTATTGTATCAAAAATTAATTTTATTTTATATTATAATATAAAATTATAAATATGAGATTTACATGTATAAATCTTGTGAACACCAACAAGAACATTCTAGCATAAAGATCACTGCACAACATCTAATCTTATGTTGTATTACTACTAAATATCTTACTTTGGAAGAAAAGATGAGCTTTCTATGTCTCTAATAGAAAGGACAATCTCTATATCTAAAATTGATTGAGAATTTTCATATGTATCCTATTTAAATAGTCTAAATGATCCGATCGCAAAATATTGGAAGAGTTATCCTATGCAGGTTTGAACTCAATCTCATCTAATAAAATAATTCTTATGCACATAAATTATAATCAATATTTTATTACGTATATAAAAGTTATATCTTCTAACTACTCTTATTTTAATCGCGATATTTGACCACACAATTGTTTGATATTTGGCCCATGAAATTATAGTTTAAAATAATAAAATTTACTGTAATAGAAACTATTAAAATTATATACATATATATCAACTTACCATAATATAAATTATTTAAATTACATTCATATAAATCAACTTACCATAAAAAAAAATTAGTAAAATTAAATTTCATATAAGTTCATGTGCAATCCCAATATATATATATATATATATCTGCATAGCTATAAAAAAAAATCATGATAGAAATTACCAAACTTAAATTTAATAATCAAAATACTATTATTAAATAAATATTTATCTACATATTATCCCAATCAATATAAATTTTTTAAAATATTTTTTTATAAGAAGATTTTCATATACCTAAAATTGACATAAATAAATATTATTTTTTTGTAAAAATATTATTATAATATAAATCCTATCAATAGATCTTTTATAAATTTATAAATAACTAAAAATTAGAAGAAGAAATATAAAAAAAATATCATATTAAAAAAATTATCAGAACAAATTTAATGAAATAATTAAAATTAATATGAAACATAAAAAACTAAAATACATATAACGCGTGCACTGCACTCCAGTTTATATAAAAGTTGGCCCCTCCAACTACTTTCACTATAATCCTGATATTTGTCCTCACAATTGTTTAACATATATCTCATGAAATTAGGATTTAAAACAATTAAACTTACCATATAGAAATTATTAAAATTATATGTCACATGAAATTAGAATTTAAAATAATTAAATTTACCATAATAAAAATATTAACACTATATACATAGATATCAACTTACCATAATATTAATTATTAAAATTATATATATATATATATATATATATATCATATATATAATATACAACTGATCATAATAGAAATTACTAAAATTATATTTAAAAATCAAAATTCTATACGTAAATAAGTATTTGGATAAATTGATTTCTATCATTCTAAGATTCTCCATAAATTTTTAAAATATTATCACAATCACAAATTTTTTAAAATATTTTCTATAGTAAGATTTTTGCCTTCTTAAAATTAAATTAAATAGACATTAACTTTTCATTAAAATATTATTATAATATAAATCCTACCAATGATCTTATATAAATTTATAAATGACTAAAAAAAGGAAGAAGAAATAAAAAAAATATGTCATATCAAATTATCAAAATTAATTTAAAATAATTAAAAGTAATATGAAACAAAAAAGAATATAATACATACAATCCAGGCTGCATTCTAATATATACAAATAGCTGCACTCTCATGTTTTATTTTCTCTACGTGCTCCGAGTAGTTAATTTCAATACTTAATTTTGCACTATTTTGTTTTTGTGGTTTTCTGCAAATGAAGTTTCTACCTAGATGTCGTAGTTATTGGAACATTTACATCAGGCTATCTTAGCAGATTCCTTAAAATACAAAAACAAAAAAAATTATTTTACATAATTTTTATTTCTTATCATCTGCATCAAATTATCTATCAAATTTTCTATTGCATTAAAATAATATTTTCATATACTTAACCATTTCACATTTAAAATTACACACATAAAATTTTATTTAATTTATTAATTCATCATATAAATAAAAAAATATAAATAAAATCTCTTTTTAAGCAAATGAAGAAAAAGAGGAATAGAAATTATTGAATCAAATTATCGAAAATCTTTTTAAGTATTTTGATGATAAAACTTTAAGATAAAAATATTAATTATCACCCCAAATTTTGTGATCTAATGTGTTTGTTAAGCTGTTTCAGAATAAATTTGGCAAAAGGTCAAACAGTATTCAAATGATAAACGTCTATGCTGGATTAACGGTACACACAGTAAGTGCACCGATACACCACATGTGTAACGTTATACATAGCCAGTGTGACGACTTTCAGTGAACTCTACAAGAAGTATGAAGCTGAGTAACTATACACAGAGTAAATGCATCGGTACACCACAATTGTAACGCTACACATAGTTAGTGTGATGGCTTCCAGTAAGCTCTACAAGAAGCATGAAGCTGAGTAACGGTATGCAAAGTAAGTGTACTGGTACACCAAATGTATAACGCTACACCTAGCCTGTGTGACGGCTTCCAAAGAATTATATAAGAAGAATGATCCTGAGTAACGGTATACAAGTATCTGAGTAATGGTACACCAACGAGTACCGGTACACAAGTGCTTGAGTAACAGTATACGCTGCAGCTTTAATTATAACGGTCATATTTGATTAAGGCTCAACTTGTCTTATCTTGGAATTAATGATAAAAAACAACTAGTTTATCGTCAAGACATAAAAGAGGTTCAAATCTGAGTTGGATGACTAAGAATTGCAAGGGCTATTCATCTAATTATTCATATAAACAAGATCATGTGTTCAAGAAAGCTCAAAACCCACTTTTGATTTTTGAAGCTATTAAAGCCTAATCAAAACCACTTTCTTTCAAAATTCTAATTCTAAGAGTATATTAGAGCTTGTAATAGTGTGAACCATACTCAAATCATTTATTCAACTTGTGAGGATCCATTATTTATAATTTACCTATTTCCAAATTTTGAATTATGTAAAGGTTTATTCCAAGACTTAAGAAGGCATTTTAAGCGGAGTGATTAACACCCAGGAAGCTAATCGTACTTTGTTTCGTTGGTAATAATAAAACCTCAAGTGTTTGGTCTTGGGAGAGTAAACTTAAGGGATTGAGGAAGATTTTTGGCCGAACAACTATGAACGAGTTTGCGTTTCTCCATCAATTACTTATTCTCGATTTTATTAGTGTAATCTTTACATTAATTTTTAAAATCTTAATTCACCCCTTCTTGTAATTTGTCTACGGGCCAACACGATAGGCTACATTATTGGTCATCGTATTCACTTGTATTCATCTCACGGGCAAGGTGAAAAAGCGAGTAATCAACCATTTCGCTTGTCCATCAGTGTTGTCTTTGCTACCGTGGCGTGCCAAGCAAGGGAGAACAAAAATTCGAGTACCTGATCCAAATTTCGAGCACCCGACCCGAATTACTCGAAATTCAAATTCGGATTCGGGTTTTATTTTTTTTTAAATTCGGATTTGGGTAATTTAGGTAATTACCTGAAAAATCCGAATAATGAAATGACGTCGTTTTATATTATATTATATATATATATATTATAAGAAAATAGTATCAGTTTATCCATATAATTCGGATTCGGTTTGGGTAATACGAGTTCGAATTTTAGTCTAAATCAGGTTCGGTTCGGGTTCAAATTTATTCTAAATATTTTGAATAATTCGGATTCGGGTAGTTTAATATTATTTTCCGGTAGCTCGGGTTTGGAAATTTTATACTTTTTGTTTAGTAATTCAGATTCAAAAATTTCAGATCGAATATTTTCCAAATTACCCGAATACTCACCTTTATTCCCAAAGTGCTGCAAAGAACATGGAACAAAAACTGAGAGACTTGTTTGCCACCCGACGTATAGGTAAGGATGTGGCGTGTACTAAAGTTTTTGTAACTCATCTTATCAGTAAAATTTAGTATTGAAATTATGTTGTAGATTCATGAAAGTGACATCAGTTAGTTTTTGTGATGACAAGACATTGTTGATATATAATTGTTTTAAAACTAATTTTATAGTTAAGTAATAAGTTTTGAGCACTTTATGATTATGCTTATTAAGGACTTTAATGGATTATCCTTGGAGTTTGTCGCATACCTTCGTGAACGCATGAGTGTTCGATTTTTTGGAATACAAGTTGTCACGGTCATCACCAACTTCAATAGTGGCGATGATTTACAAATATCGGAATTGCTTTGAATTATATTACTGTTATTTATAAAATTATATTATGCCTATCCCTAGATAAAATATGTGTTGCGAAAGATGTTTGATGTTTTCTTCTGCATTATCTATCTGTCTTCTTTGTTGTAGGTTGCACGATATAATAAAATGGCCAACAATTGAAATTTCTTTTTAACTATTTTGCTGTCACTTCTCTAATTATGGCAGTACCTCATTTCGTCCATATGTACTCACACGTTCACATGTATGTTGCGACGTTATTGTCCCACTAACAATTTATTATAAGAGCATTTACACCAGTTCTGCTAAATAAAATGGCTAAAATAGTTCGAAAAAATTCATTTTTTTATTTTACCTATTCTATATTTCTGTATGTCATGTATTAAATTATTTATTTATCTAATGAATATAATTTTAATTATATTTTATATTCTTATTTATATAGACAATAATTATATTTAAAATCAAGATTTATTGCCAAATATTATATATTTTTTAAATATTCTATACAAAATAATTATATATATATGTCAATATATATATCATTTTGAAGCATGTTTCATTAGTTATTATATGGTGTATAGCAAAAAAATATATATTTGATGAATTTAAAGTTATAATCTTTAATATAAAAAAAAATAGGAAAATAAAAGGAATTAAAAAATAAGAATAAAAAGATTTAAAAAAGTGTAGCAATACTATAGTGAGTTGCTAAATTTAGTAATGAAGATAAGTGATATGAAAATTAGTCATTGATTCAGCTAAACTGATGTTTGAGTATTGCTTGAAATTTTTTTCATTTTGTTAATTAAAATAGCTAGAAATAAACATTTAGTCAATCTGCTGTGAATGCTCTCAATGGTTAAATGTAATTGTATTAATCAAGCCTTATTATTTTAGGCTTTCAACTAATCATTTAAATAGCCCTTATTATAATAAACTAGTCGGAATTTATATAATTTTATCATGTACTTAATCTAATTAGAAACCTTATTTTTGGTTTACATCCACTGAATAACCCTTTTAATGGGCTAAATTAATTTTCGATAATGCAATAATTCAACTTATTAAGTTTTATTTAGATTAGTTATCACACGATAGATTAACAAAAAATGAACCTTTATCTTAGGCTTTTAATTGATTAGCCCTTTGATGGGCCTAAAATAGTGTAGAATGCTCACACATTTTGTTATAATAATTAGGTTAAATCCTTTTAATTTAATTATTATGCAACGGATTAATTAAATTTTTATTTTATAGTTTTAATTATTAAATAATATTTTTTAATGGATTTAACTAATTTTAAACTAGTATGAACAGATCGGCACATTGATTTAGAAAAAATAAAAAAAAATGAAATTTAAGACTTAAACGAGTTACAAATGATCGAATTTATTATAAATGGTCAAATCTATCCTTATTATTATTTGTACTATTTTTATTCCTTAATAATGATGAGGGACACTAATAAGATTTTACCTAGAATTATAATGATTGAATATTCTAAATAAGTACATGGGCAACTTTTTATGTATGGATAAAATAAAGCAATGGGCATGTTATTTGTTGATGGAGTGTATTTTTTTCAAAATAATTATCAGATTATGGCTATTTAAAAATTGTAATTTCAAATTGTGATTTTCACACTAAAAAAAATCATTATTTGAAACTGCAATTTTGAGGCAAAATTGCAATTTATGCAGCAATCTTCGAAACAAAACTTTTTTAAGAAGTAAGATACTGGAAAATCGCAATTTTTATTACTATGTGTGATGTAAAATTACAATTTGAACCTACGATTAAAAAAAATTAAAATTATAGTTTAAAATTGTAATATTTGTAATAAATTTAATTTATTAATTATTTTGAAAATTGCCTTTAATTACAAAACAATGGTCAAAAACTCTAGATATGAAGGTATTACGGACAGCTGCGTCGATTCATTTACCATATATATATACAGTTTTTATTTTTTGAAAATTATGTTTTTATGCATCCTCTGGTTTTTTTGGCCCCTTCGATTTGTATGGTTCTAAATATTTCCCATATCCGTTTGTAACACTATTATGCAAACGGTTTGGTCTGATGCAGCCATTGTTATGCGCCGATATATCAGTGAGAATAAATTTCTTATCTGTAACACTTGGAACTATTATTTATGCGGTCAAGGCCCTTTATCACTTTGTATCGGCTTGTTATGGGAAACAATATCAAAAAATAATCTTGCGAAGATGAAAAAATTTGCGGCTTTAATTTTTGTTACGATGACGCTGTATCCATTTAAGATCCAATACCGTGACGGCTACCATTATTTTGAAACCTCTCCAGTTGTTTTGCTGATATTACTTTATATTAGTTTTGATGTGCAGTTGACAAACGTATGTACAGTTTTTTATTTGTTCATGTATATTTTATAATTTTTGTTAAAATTCTTCTTCTTCTTCTTCTTCTTTTTTTGGTTAAAGTTATTATCAAAGTGTTGAAGAATAAATTTAAACTGGTACCTTTGTTTTTTTCGTTTGTCTGTAACTATAGGTTTATTTCACGGATTATGTCTCCCGTTACACGTCTTTGCTAGTTATTGAGGCTAATGTGGGATTTTTGTTCATTTTGAGATTCATTCGTTTTCTTACTTTGTGGTCATATTCTTAGGTCATCACCACCGGTATGTCTATCCGGATCCCCTAAATTTTAATTTCTACAACCGAGAAGTGTGCATCGGTTTAGATAATACGAAACCCGAACTGAACCGATTTAATTATGTTCCCAATTTTTAGTGACAGTTCGGGTTTGAGTTTAAAATCTGAAAAATTTTGGATTTTGTGAAATTTTGGGTTCAGGTTCAGATTTTCTAAAAAATTTTGTGCGTAAACCCGAAACCCGAAATTATTAAATATTTAAATTAAAAAATATAATTATGATATAATGACAATTTTTAATGATAGTTCGAGTTCGAGTTAATGACGATTTTAAATGATGGTTCGGGTTCGGTTCGGCCTGACCTTTCTCGATTCGGGTTCGTGGGAATTTCGGTTCAGATTCAGTTAAAAAAAAAATTGGTTCAAATTTCAAATTTTTGAATTTAACCCGAACCGAACCGATAAACAGTCCTACTACAATCGAACTCTAAAATAGAGATTGAATTATAGAGATGTTAACACCAACCCGCGAACTTTAAAAATATATTGGGTGATTACTAGTGTAACCGCACAAAATCCCTGGTCTAAATAATAAGATAGGAAAATAGTGGAAATAATGTACTTTTATTAATTTAAATTTAGTGTATGCAATCCTTTGTAATTTCTAGTTACAAGAAAAATAGTTACAAGAAAAGTAATCATTTGATTCTTCTTCTTAAAAGCTTGATCTGCGGCTTCGAGAGCTTGTTGCGAATCTAACAGGATTTTGTAAAAGAACACATGAT
>MKEJ01053901.1:0-14884 GCA_001753735.1 Embelia ribes | reverse complement strand
TCTTAAAATAAAATGTAATTTTTATAATGTTGAGGATAATAAAGAAAATAGTAAAAGTAGGAGGGACAAAAGTATAATAATACTAAAAAGTTAAGAGCTATACTAGTAAATAACTTCAAAGAAAATTTAAAATTTTCAAATAACGGCAACAAAACTTTCAAAGTAACTGCATCAAAACTTTAACGTGTACTGATACTGGTATCAAATATTCAGTAAGATTGATAAAAAAAATTTAATTGTAGTTGAAGTCCGTACCATAATGTGTTGTAAAAATATATAATAATGCAAAATAAGAAATAACATAAAATTTAATAAAGATACGAGAATTACTTGATTCAGCCTCAAATTTAATTGGATGGTTAAATTTGAACTTAATTCACGGTAGAACCGGTATATGTTTATTTTATATATGAAAATTTGAGGTTTAAGGGATGTAGAATATTTGGAGCACATCTTTATTTTTTTCTTTTTATTTTCTCTCTTATACTGGATATTTTGTTTCTTCTTTTCTGCGTGCTTAGAACAACAAAATAAAGCCCAATTTATGGGCAAAATGGGGAACAACAGGACAGTTGAGAATAAATGTTGAGACCATGCTTGTGTTAACGTTTGCGTCACACATATTATTTTCATTTAATGATTTGGCCTCATGCTTGCATTAGCCAAAGTAAAATGATTTCTAACAATCTTCATTATTTATTCATTATTATTATTATTATTTTGAAACTGCCTAATCACCCTAACAATCATTTAGTTTTGGGTGTAATTAAATTTTGGCGATTGATAAAACAAAATAAAATGAGACTCTAATCTAGCCTTGTTTTTTTTGATACCGATAAAAATAATTCAATGGGCCCGGAGGTGTGCCCCACCCCCCGAATGAATCAACGGCCCATTTTATTGAAATGGTGGGGCCCAATTTAAGTGGGGTCATAAACACCCACCTGTGGATCTCTTTAATGGAGCCTTCAATAGACTATATATGTTACAAGAAATAAGGAGTTATCATTTGTATACGTACATACGAGTGAGAGAGTGAATTTTAACGTTGATTAAGGCAAAACATGAACAAAATTTGGGCTGACCACCTGAACCTGTACCTGAAAATAATGAGGCCTATGGGTCAGAGTATCAAACACCGATAAAAATTATGTAACGGTGGGTAATAGGTTTTTGGTCACATAAATATAATTTAATAATAAAAAATGTTATAAATATTTTAATAATTATATGAATTAAATTCTGTTTTTATGGTAAGAAAATGTGACACTGTTTTTTTTAATTCTTGAGGATACTCCCCTATTAAAGATCCCCATCACAGGTGCACTATTTGTAGGTCCTACCTATTGATGCATTAACCGAATTGATGTTATTTTCTTACTTTGTGAATTTTGATCACGAAGTTCATATAATTTTGAGCATTTGACCCAATATCCGTCTGGTCCGTACCGGCCCGACATATCTAATCCGCACATAGACTAGGCTCTATGGTAGGGGTTCGGTCGGGGTCTGAAATCCATACCACCAAAGCCAGACCCGGTTACTCGCTTGCGATACGGCCATCAATCATTGAAGTTCATATCAAGACAATTGATTGACATAACAACTAGACATAACCCGTCCTCGCCCCCATAGATCCTCTTAGGGTAGGATCGGGTATGGGTCCCTCCAAGCCACAACCCTACAGGTCCGTAGTGAACAACCTTAGTTATTTGTTGTAGTAGTAAATATTTATCGTTTTCTTTTCTCCAGAGATTATCATTGCACACTCGGAACCATGAAATAACATTCCAACTCTGTAACGAAAAATTGAGCGTCCCGGAGAAGACGGATTCGGAGGCGGAGGTTGTTCATGTTATCATACACAAATTGAGTAACAGGTATTACAAGTAATTAAGCAGATGTATTTATACTCACTGGGGGAATCATTGTTTTTAAACAATTTTTTTTGGGTGAGAAAATTTATTTCCTAACGACTAAAGAGGAATATTTTAACTTAAGAGGTTCCACACGATATACAAACACTATAGAGGGCTCCTTTCAGAAAATAATAATAATAAAACATAAAAAAAATTAACACCTTGGGGGACTAAGCACACAACTGTTATATCCAAATGAAGCGCACCCGAGTGGATTAGATCGGCTCATGAACTCAAACTCGTCTCAAATTCCAAAAAACGACGACATATTACTAGAAAACAATGGCGGTCGCAAATATAGTCCGATTTCATTTGGCAACATCAACAAATCTTGAGTAACAAATATTTTTGGCAGCAATATTTTTTAACCTTAAACTACACAAATGATATAAAAGGTAAAAAGTTATTGGATAATGGCATACATGTGTGGTCGATCTATAGTAGGGTTATAGGTAAAAGTATAAATATAGGTAAAAGTATAAATAACCATTCTCATTCTTGCACGTGACCATGAGTTGGTGGTCCTCTTACACACAACACACAAGAACCTACAAGTTAGGCTATTATTATATAAACCCTAAAAGGATATATACACAAAAATAGTATGTATTTTACAATCCTTTCTAAACTAAAAATTGCATAAACAATGGCAATAGTACTGTGTACTCTAATTAAAACAGACGTTTGTGTTATGGTGGTGCTCCTCAATCACTTAAAAGAATTCAATATATTAATCACACAAAAAATTTCTCACATACTAAACGAAAAAGTCATTCTTTTGAGCAAATCAAACCTCACTTGTGTTACAAACCAAGCAACGTACGCAAGTAAAACGAGATTATCTATGAGTGGTGGCTTGTTGAATCATGCCGATCATCGTGATGCATGTTGGAACCACTAGCTTGAGATTCCGAACCACTAGTTGAACGATAAGGGTTTAAGCCCGCGAGCATTCCCAAGTGTCCTTCGAATATACTATTTCCACTGTTGCCACCACCGCCACCGCTACCAGTACTGATCGGTGGCCCTAATTGTTGACTTGGCAATAGGGCCACAGGTGTGGGAAAGTTCATAAAATGTAGCCCACTAGACATAGAGCCCCTGTACAAGCCACCATTATTCACTTGAGGGTATGTCCAAATGGGGTCGCCACTCAATAATTGGTTACTTGAATTAGAGACCATCCAAAAATTAGCCGGGATTGAAGCTTGGCTCGATGGCATACTCCCCGTGCTAGATTGGAACAAATAACTTCCCATTTGATTATGCGACAATTCCTGTTCAGCACTTCGCTTTCGTTCTAATCTCTCCTCTGTCTCCGACAAATCTAATGAAGTGTTTTCTCGAATTTCTTGTTTCGTTTGTTGTAAAGAAGGATGATCTTGAAGGGTCGATTGGAAGTTGAGAATTGTCGATGATGAATTTTCAGGCGATGGCGAGAGACCTATTAAGGATTAAGACAATGAAATTAGGCAATCTTGAAAATTTCACAAATTTTAGTCATCAAAGGTTGCGTATTCATACACTAATTAGTAGTTTATTTATCTTCTTTTATGTTATCAAACAAAATACAAAACTTCCAATTAGTGACTTGAATATAATGGCCAATGTCACATCATATTTTTGTGACACTTTTCGTGTGGAACATGTGAAAGAACAAAGCTTATATGTTGTTAGGGAGACCCAAGATGATGTTCATTTACAAGTGTCATTGTTACTTTGATAAGGTGCAACAAATTTTTGTTGCTTCATAAAGCTTAAGGTTAAGGAGTGACATGTTTCATAAGATTAAGACTACCTACCATTAATATTTCTTCTAAATGATCAACGGTAGAATAATAATCCAATGGATATTTGACCAATTCAAAAATGGCAAATTCTCTATTGGGGATAATATTGTAGTCATAGCGATCTTCCCCAAAGTGAAAGCATATATAATAATTTACACTCACAATAAATTCTTACACAATATACCCATAATCAATTGTCACATTTGGAATAAATTTTAAAATAAAATTTGACTACGAATAAACGCACTAAATTGACAAACTAAACCTTTTAGCATTTTTTATGTCAATTTGGCTTTAAAAAAAAAAAAAAAGAACATGTGTTTTACTAGAGAATTTCGGACATAGAGTATGAAAACAAATTTGTGATATTTGCAAATTCATCATTGTAACATACATAATTAGGATGGGCAATGGTGAAAATCATATGACCTAAATTTGTTTATACTTGGAGTATACTAATTATTCGAAAAGACTACTAGTATTCGTTACCCGAAAATAAGCTCCGCCGCTGCGGCATAGAAAAATGAGGGCTGAAGTACGACGATGATCGGAGCTGCGATGGCACCGACATAGTGGATCCAGAACTCCGGAGAGAGATGTTGAGGGATGTGAAGTTTGCTGGAATAGTCCCAGTCCCAGTGGCTGCGATGACAGCTGGCTCCGCCTGCTGTAGCAACCATTCGATGGTCTCCCCATCAGACTTGTGTCCCAACTCCCTGGTGAGCTGGAACACCCTGGCCGCGCAGACGGCAGGCATCCGTATGCGCCTCCCCCTCCCGTCCACCTTGGTGTGACGGTCTTTGGTGGACGTCCGCTTAGGTGGCGGCTTCTTAGAGGAGGAGGAGGGAGATGGCTCCTCACTTGTGCTGGTGAAGTTTAGGGCAGCGGTTTCCGGGGTGATCGAGTCTTCCTTCTTTTCGAGGAGGAGTTGGAAGGGGAAGTTTGCACGGTGGTGGAGATGATCGTCGCCGCCTCCAGTATCCATGATCACATCAAGCAATCTCTCTCTCTCTCTGTTTCTCTCTCTCCCAATAAAATATGATGTGGGCTAGCTTAGGGTAATCTCTTGTGGGTCTATGATCTTGTATATTGTTTGTTGATCTGGAATATGCTTTAGGGAGAGAGAGAGAGAGAGAGAGAGAGAGAGAGATGGGAGAAGGAAGATAATGAAAGAGGGCAAGCTTAAAGCAACAAAGACAATGAGTGGTAATTATAACGGTGAGCTTTAGGAAAAGCAATTATTTTTCAAAGGGTGGAAAAAGGGAAAATATATGCTTTGTACACCCCTTCTTGCATCTCATGAGAACGCATAGTATAGTATAAATGTATAATTGATTGTTTATAATCAAATATATAGTATCTAGATTTTATCACCACGATTTTATAGCACGGAGTCTCGAACACCATAACTATAATTGCTGAGGTTGATGATCGATTAACATTATCTTATCATAACCGTTAATCACTAGCCGGGCTTCGTGTTGTATACTCTGTTTGCATATGATAAGATTATACTGAAAAACATGTTTTTTTTTAGATTGAGTATTTTCATAATAAAAGTTATTTCATTTGAATGAGAATCTGTATGAACAACAGTTACTTAATATTATATTTTAATGAATAAGTGTATATCTTATATTTTATATATTATCCGGTGTTTAGGGTATGGCTTACATACAAAAGATTAAATTATAAGTTCTTATGTAATAAAACTTTCATCTTTACAATTGTAGATGGAAATAGAAATAATATCAGTATAATTGTAATACTCATTTTGTCAACAAATAAATGATGCTGTCAAATATTTAATTTGTCCAAAAATAAATGTCCATTCAAAGTCAATTTATTTCAAAATCTAGTGCATTACCAAAATTGTCCTTCACAACTACCAATAATAAAAATAAAAATTAAAAAAATACTAAGATAAACATATTTCATTTTAACATCCCTGCTTCAATATAATCAACCTTTTGCCTCATTCATGGTACTTCCAATTAACATCACACTTCACCAATAAACAAAAAATGAAAAAAGAAAAAAGAAAAAGAAAAGAAAATAGATCACACCATAAATTTTAGTCAAACGATTACAACAAAATGGGGATTATTACCCTTGTTATAAAATTTTACACAAAATAGAGAACCAAATACACATCAAACATTATATATTCATTTCTTAAAGAGAAAACCCCCCATTCCCCCCAAAAGGAAAAGATGGACATATAAATAGTTTTTTGCATCTTCTAACCTTCACTTTGAGATTGATTTTGAGGATTAGACAAATGATCAATAGCATCTCTCACCAACATTGAATCACAGCCAACTTGCAGAAGCAAATTATCATGCATTTCTAAGGTTTCAAAAACCAAACAGCAAACCTTATATTTCAATGCCAAAATTATTTAGGGGCAAAATTGTTTATTTTCACTAAACCTAGTACTAGATAAATTAATTTTAAAAAATGCATAAAACTTTGTGTATGGTCAAACGCACTATTTAATTGTGGACGAAGGGAGTACATGGTTTTAGTAGATTTGTCTTGACTATAGGGAAACAATATTTGTCGTTTTGATTCATAGAAGAGTGAGATTCATTATGAATAGAATGATAACATTATTCATATGGTGTTTATTAGTAATTGATAGAATCAACGTCTCGGTGTAGGGATTAATGATACCTAATCAAGAAGCTTATATGTTTTGATTATATCATGGATTTTGCATTTCGATATGCCAAATAAGTTAAGTGAAAGGTCTTAAGTAATTTAAAATGCTAATTAAGTTAGATTACCAATAATTCTATTTAATTAGCTCGTATTTGTAATCTTAACATGAAAAATTTAATAAACATTATGGTAAATTACATTCTTCCCCCATAAGGTTTCTAAAAATTTCAACTTATCCTCTGAGGCTTATGAAATCACACTGACCCCTATGATGTTTAATGTTGATTGCAATTTACCCCCCAAAATTTTGGGGGTAAATTGCAATCAAGATTTAGGGCCATAAATTACACTTAAAATTATCGAAATACCACTTTGTCACATCCATTCTCTTGTTTTTTTTTAATTTCTTAAAATAAGTTGTTTAATTTCATATATAAATAGATTGTACAGTGTTGTGTTTCTCTGATTTTCACAACTTTAACTTTCAAAATTAATTAAATAAGACAATAAAATTAGGGATAAAATGGTATTTCTACATGAAATTCAAACTTATATTATGATTTGGGGGCAAAATGTAATTTCATATACCTGATGGGGTATTATGAAATATTCAAAAACTTCATGGGGGCAAAGTGTAATTTATCCTAAATATTAATGACATGTAATCCGAATTATAAATATGTAATTTTGTGCGTGAGTTCAATTACAATTATATAGTAGTATTGATTGTGATTTATGTGCATAACTATTATCTCAGTAGATGAGATTGAGTTCGGATCTGCATAGAATAACTCCTCCAATATTCCGCCATTAGGTCCTTGTTGTAAGTTATTTAAACACGCTTTATGGGTAAAAAATAGATAAATGAAATTCTCAATTAGTTTTAGAGAAATAAATTACCTCTTCTGCAATAGATATAGAGAGCCAACCATCTCTTCAGGAACAAAGTGTTTAACAAAAATAATGCAGAAGATCATAAGTTGCACAACAATCCCTCGATCAGAATGTTTTTATTGTTGTTCACAAGATTTAGACACACAGATATTGTTGATATAATTCTGTCCCCATTAAAAAAAAAGGGTCAAGACTACGTAATGAGAGCCAAAATTGTGGACCAAATTAGTTTTAGACGGGTCAAAGTTTCCTAGTATCAATAACAATAGTGTAACCGTGAGCCACAATTTCTGGCTTCATAAACATAATCTAACCTATATAATTACAAAAATACATCCAAATTTTTTATTCTTAAATTCTATATATGTGGTCCAAAAGCTAATACTCACCCTTACACAATTTATTTACGTATTAGATAGTCAGTTTCAGCCCTACTTGATGCCCATTAATCAAACACAAAGTGCATAGGCATAAAAAATAAACGGATTAATTATCTACCCTTTATTTTATGAGTTAAACTTTCATGCATCGATGGTATATCAAGCCCATGTACTGTCGGTTCACAGAATTGTGTCAAGTGTCCATTAAGTAATTGACTAATATATTAATTATAGAAATTAAATAAACCCCTCCCCAATCTCCATAATTATCACATCTGAACTTTCGTCATCTCCCGCTTCATCTTCAACCCAACCACCGTCGGTGAGCTCTGACAATCATGAGCTCCGGCAGAGTCTTTCTCCCCTTTACCGTGCAACAACCTCTTCTCCTTAGCCCAACCCCAGTGATGCCTTGCGCTTTAGAGCGCCGACTAATCCTCGTTATTGCTAGCGGTCCAATCGAGATCAATCCAAAACTTGTGCTCCAGTTCATGCACCGTCACGAATATTGCATCGACGATGACATGAATGAGGAGGAGGATGATGAGGCAGCGGAGAAGGCGGGGGTATAGTCGTCGAAGTCATCCTCGGCGCCGTAGATGAGGGGGATGTGGAACATCTATGGGCACTTCCATCCTAGATCCCATGAGATGACGGATTGGGATTTCTGTGGGAATGACAATCACTGATTGAGAGAAAGGAAGAGAGGGAGGAGGGTGGAGGAGGAAGGTGGGGGTGGAGATGGAGTAGAGAAAGACGGTGTCTATATCATCGATAGAGAGAGAGAAAGAAAGAGAGAAACTACTTATTTAGTTTATTTTATAATTAATTAATGAGTTAATTACTTAATAGACACTTGGCACAATTCTGTAAGACAATGGTACATTTGATACACCGTCAGTACATGTAAGTTGTAAAATTTATTTTATTAGCTTTATTTCATAACCACGTGCGTTGTTTTTCTTTTCTTGGCACCATAACCAAAATTAGGAGTTATAAAAAAAGTCTATTTATAGTTAAGAGTCATATTATGCCAAATCTTTGATGATTATGCTCTTTTAGGATATTTGATTGAGCTTCTATTTCCTCTTTCCTAAAATTTTAGTTTTATAACAAAAACCCAACTTATTAAAAGAACATCTATAAGTGAGCTGCCTTTGTGTTAAATTATTATTAATTTTTCAATTTTACCCGACTAAGTTTGGTGTGCTATGAGGTATGTGAATATTATATAGTAAAAATTCACAATTAATAAGGGTAATTGAGGAGATTTAAAAAAAATTTAGCATTTATTTTGGAAAGTGAACAATATTTGGAACATACAAAAAAGTCAAGATGGACTAAAATATCGGAACAGAGGAATATATTTTTCTATTTTCATTTTTGATAATACGATAAATCTGCCATGGGTATGACCGGTAGCAGATTCCGATGTTTAAACAAAACTGTTAATTTCCGTATGCTTATTAAATTGGATAACAAGAAAAGATAATTAACTCTACCTATATGCCGTATTGTTCACCTATTTCAACATCACAAGTATATTTTATATTGGGCTTATTTGGTGGGAGCACAAAAATAATCATTTTAAGTAAAAAATAAAATATTTATTTGTTTATACTAGTAAAAGTAAAGTATTTTTTACTTAAAAATACTAAAAATATATTTCTGTAGAAGTAAACATATTGTTAATTTTTCAAAAAAAGTATATTTCTCTTGTATTGTACCATTTTATTAACTAATTTTCACAATTTTCAATAAAAAAATATAATTTTTTCAAATTTTATCAAAATACATATAATATTTATAAGTATTATTTAAAAATATATTTTTTTACTTCCAATGAAAAATATATTTTTTATTTTTAAAATTCAATTAAACGGGCTTATAGTCAAATTTTAAATTAGTGATAGTGGCAACTTTAGTTTATTTCCAAAATGATGTTTTCCTGTGATTGCATCTTGATAGGTATAAAAGTTATCCCTATCAATTATATTCGTTTTAATCATGTTATTTATTTACATAATTATTTGCCACATATTTTATTAAATTAAAAATTTTAAAATAATAAAATTTATATTAATAAAAATTATTAAAATTATATATATATATATATATATAAATATATATATCAACTTTTTATAATAAAAATTATTAAATTAAATTTCATAAAGAATGAAATTTGGCTCCAACCGAGTAAACAGCTGGAGGCCTGCTAACCAAAAAATGAACCAATCACAGTAAGACACCTAAGAGAGGGAAACCACATAAATATGGGAAGCATTTATATTTTCTACTCACAGTTAACGGCAATTTCCCACATTATTGGACATGGGACCAAAATTTATTTACACTTTAAACAATATATAAACAGTTCTTATCTTTGATTTTCTTTCTTGATTAGATGAAGAGGTTTTTAATTTTTAAATTTTATGTTACCACAGTTTTAACAATTCTCATCAAATTTTCTTCTTTTAATCCACTTGTTAGTTCCTCATTTTGTAACAATTATTTACTTAACTATTTTTATTATATGTGCAAAAATGACTTTACAATAGTAGTTTACAAATATTATTTATATTTCAACCATACAGTGTTACTAATTAGTTAACTAGCATAATAAAACAAACCATATGTGGGTTAAACATAGAAAGCACATCTAACTAACAACAATGGAAAAATTATGCTTAAATGATTAATAAACGCTACTTAAGCCCATGATAAAATAATACAAAATGTATTGTTTAAATAAAAAATTCATCAACGCCATTTTAATGTACATTCCCTGATTCCCATACAACCCCTCTAAGAATATTTATTCCAAAAGCTATAAATAATTTTAGAACAAAATTGAAAGGAAAAAAAAATGGATAGCAGGTCAAGAAAACCATTTTTCTTTAAAATTGAAAAACAAACAAGAGAAGCACTTTTCTCTAAAATTGCCAAATAAAATAAAAGAGGATCTCTAGTAAATCAAATTGGGCCCCGTGTCCTAGCAAAATAAATGTTTCCCATATATATTTGTGTAGTTCCTCTCTCTCTTTGGTGTGTGATTGATTCACTTTTTTTTTTTTGGAATTTTCAAGATGTGTGATTGATTCACTTATGCTACTTACGCGGTTGCAGTCAAATTTCATCATTTATTTAAAAATCAAGCACAAATTCAAAATATAATTATATATATATTTTCAAAATAAAAACATAATTTATTATAATAAAAATTATTTAATTTATATTTAAAAATTAAACTATTTCTAAGAAATAAATATTTTTATTAATTATTTCCTATGAATAGAAGATTTTTCATAATTTTTTAAAATATTATCTTAATCAATATTAATTTTTTAAAATATTTTCATAATAAAATTTTCATATACTTTAAATTAACCTAAATAAATATTATTTTTTAGTAAAAATATTATCATAATATAAATCTTATCGAATCTGTTCTGAGGTTTTATAAAATTGTAGATAACTGGAAAAAAAATGATATAGATGTCATATCAAAAAATAATTTTATAAAAAATTTAAATTAATATAATAAAAAAAATATAATATACATGATTGGCTTATCCTGCGGTAATAAAGGCAAACATAAATGAAAACAAGCAAACTTTTACCTTTAATACATAGCTGTAAAGTACATGTTTGCGTTCTTCAATTGCTATGGTTATTTTCTTTTATATATTAATAATTAATTAAATAAATAAATAAGCGATCACAAGATGGTTCCTTTTGTCCTTTTCAGTCTTTAGAATATAGTTCTCAGTAATGTGTATATACTTGTATTTTATATATGGTGAAAACCTTGCAAACGCAAGGGAAGGGTCTCTGATTCTGTATAAGGGTGATATAATATTTTTAGTCATAAAAATAACTAAAAGTAAAATTTTATAATAAGAATTTTTAAGACGGTTTTATAATTTAATTTAAAAAAAAATATATTTTTATAATTATAAAGCCGTTATTTGCCGTTAGACTCCTGTCAAAGGAGTGTTAGACACTCTATTTTGGCTTTTTACGCGTAAAGAGTGAATTAATTACCCAGGACCACACGTTGAGACGGTGCTTTTGGAATTTTGACATGGTCGGACTTTAGAGCTCCGACTCCATAAGCTTAAGAATAAAGTGCAGAAGATAATAAACAATAGAATGCACACTATTCGAAAAAGCTTAATATATAAGCGCAATTCAATTTTTTAGTTGTGTAACAGTGAGATTTGAACACAAAATTTATGTATGCTGTATTAATTGTTGAGCGATTATTTCACCTAAAAACTTAAATTAACAGGATCATATTATAGGAAAACTACACTTGCTTACATCCAGTGAGTTATTAACTACAAATACACCCTTAAATTCATCATTGTTGTTCACAGCGTTGACTATGTTGGTTGACCTTGAAATTCAGCAAGAAGAGTTCATCATTTTTTATGTCCAAACACGAGCATTGACTGTGTTGCTTGAACATGAAATTCAATCAATGTTGTTTGCAGCGTTGGATATAATTTTTTATCTGCGAAATACTACTCTTGCAAAAATATTGAAAAAACAAAATTAAGAAGCACAATGAAATTAAATAAAATGTGTAAGAAGTCATGCAAAAATTGTTGAAGTAACAACAATTTGAGAACAATTTAATTGTTTTGTAGTTTTAATTACCGTATCTCTAATTGTACTTAGCCTAACTAAAAATAAGTTTTTTTGTCCGAACGTGTGATAACGTGTCCGAGTTGGTTAAATCCTTCAATTCGAACGGTTATTTGGGACGGTCCTTTGTTCGTACTTTCAGCATTTAGCTTTTCATTCCCATTTGGCATATGGCTCCGCTCTCAATTTTGTCGTGCCCGCTTTTCCCCTAATCTTCTTTCCGGTTGCTTACTTGTAAATAACCATGAAGCAAAGGGCCGTTACGCGTTGATGAATAACATAAAAACCCTTTAGTGACAATTATGAATTCATGGTAAACGTCGTTATAGATGTATTTAATTTCTCTGTGACCCCAATCAGAATGGAATAAGTCAAGTTGAGTAATAAATGAAATTTTTGTATTATGATTATTCAAAAATAAAATATGAATATAATTATAGAGACTAAATGATCACCATTTTGATTACCAAAAAGAAAATGCAGACTACAGGCACTACTCAGTAATTAATTTCCAGGGACGTGCGAATGTGCCTTCTTTTTCATTTCTTTGGGAAAATCATGTATTAGATTATGATTGACTGTATCTAAATGGTCCATGTGCATGCATCACCCAAGAACTGTATTCAGAATAATTTAAAAATAATAAATAAACATGGTAAAAGCATTTACACTTTATCTTGTGCACGCACAAACTACTTTATCTTTTCCCTTAATCGGTTACATAATTATCCGACATAGATTATACCCGTTCCGTCTACAAATAATTAATCACATTATCTTTTTGGTCTGTCCAAAATTAATTAGATAAATTCTATTTTGATATAGACCAATCATTGTAAAATTTGATAATAGTCAATATTGTCATTCTATTAATTATTGAAGGCCACAAAAAGACAAAATCTTGTACGGATAAATTTGTTATTTGTAACTTATTTAAAATTTAGAAACTCACTTTTTGACTATTGCATGAAATTATGTGTCAAGTAAAATGATTCAATTATTAGTATAGCGAAGAAGTAATAGAATATTATTATTGAAGCTATGGATCTCATTGCAATCTTAAAAATTACATTGGACCTTACTTTTTAATCTCTAAAACAGGCACTCATTTACAATGGGAACAAGGGGGCTCCAAATCAAAAATATTTGAAGCTCGCTGATACATGTTTTAATAGTTAAATTAATTTTAAATTAGATCCAAGCCAAATAATATTTTACATCTTTACCGTTAAATGTGAGAATTTCCAATTATTTATGAATTTGAGCCCCTTTTTCCCTTTACAATGACCAAGAGAAAATTTCAGTTTAGAGAGATTGAGACGAACTTGAAAACTCTAGTATAAAAAAGTTTTGTATGGGGGGCTTCATAGCCCTCACAATGTTTTTTTAGCCTTTTAGAATAATTTCTAAATTATTAATATCCATTTTTGGGTTTTTTTTAACAAAATAAGCAGGCCTTCATTAACAGCTTAAGTGGTAGTACATATCAATTATACACAAGTCCAGGGATACATCTAATAGTTTGGTATCCCAATTTGTTAAAATATATCACATCAAACAAAAGTTAGTCGCGTTATGATATATGGCAAAAATTGTGCCTTTAGCAAAGATGTTTGATGCCTTATTAGCTTCCCTATATACATTATTTATAACCACAAAATTGAAGGCCTGACAGCTACTGAATTTTAACAAGTACGGTTTGATGAAGCGGTGGTCCCTGAGCTTGCGAAGAAAATTCAATAGAGTTATAGAATCTCTGCCTATTAAAACATGCTAATATCCAAATTAAATGCAATAATAAAGTTCCCATTAAAAAGCTTGTAACTCGGCTAGAACAGGGCTGCTATCTTCTATATTACGCATTAATCCAAAGATGAATTCACCATTATGATTTCTTAAAATTTCACCAATACCCGATGAATCGTGTTTGTTAATAGAGGCGCCATCTGTGTTAAAAAACGTGGAGGTGGTGGTTGGCGTCTGATAGATATAGGTAAAGTTCCTTAGTGAAAAGGTTCAGATGTTTTAGATATAACTGCATTTGGTACATACAATGATTGGGATTAAAGCATTCACTGTGAAAAACAAGCAATATCCATTTTTAAGTTGATGGCTGCACTAACGAATGAGAACGTCCAATAAGAAGTTATATTTAGTTTTTGTTATTCTTGTTGGAGCAAATTGTAAAACCATTTGTCCGAACCTTTTTGAAAATCTTTGTATTAGATGAATTTAGTTACGTAGGTGGTATTGCATCGGTCTTGGAAAATAAATAAAGAACTATGTCGTTACATATGTTACCAACATCGGATTGGGTTTACCAAAATCAATCCATAAACGGTGATAATGGAGAAAAACTTAAATAAATACCAGAGTCGTAATAACAATACCTTAGTCCCTCTTGTAAAATTGGAATAATTTATTAATATTCAATACATAAACATAGCTCTTTTTAGTTGGGGTGAAAGGACTCGATGAAAGTTCGATTCTAATATATTCCAATTAAAATATACATCGTTTGATCAGGACGTGATATAGAATAATATTCTTAATAATAAATAATCTTTTGATCAAATTTAAGACTCAT
>MKEJ01053900.1:0-15824 GCA_001753735.1 Embelia ribes | reverse complement strand
TATTTCATAATTTGTAGTAATGGTAGTCGTGTATATTTATTTTGTTATGTGATTTTTTTTTCGGTATGCATATCCATAGTTTCTTTATTTGTTTCATACTATTTGTGTGTATGTTAGCTGTTAAAAGAGTGTAGGTTATTTTTATTATACAGGAAATTTTTGTTGTTTTTTGGATTTGAAAATGGTTTGGAGGCAATTTACTAATTTTTGTTTTTAATACAATTCGCTATTAGAAATGGTAACTTATTAAAAAAAATTCCCTATTTCGACATTGTTAGCGGCGAATTAAATTAAATTTTTTTCATTTTTCGCCACTGTTGTTAGTGGCGAATTACATTGAAGGTTCCACAACATTTTGCCACTACTACTAGTGAATTATAAAGAAAAATTAATATTTTGTTACTACCAATGGCGAATTATATACATATTTCGTCATTATTAATAGAAAAAAATATATTAATTTTAGACTTTTCGCTATTAGTGATGGCAAATAATACAGTTATACCATTTTCACAATTTTTTTCATGTTGTATCATTTTTATAAAATTGGGCCCCACGTACCCTAAAAAAAACTCTAAATTTTTCCTTTTTCATATTCTAAAAATGTCCTTTCATAAGTCATAAAGCTATATCAATCATGGAGTTAGAGTTGAGGCTACCACATATTCATCACAAAAAAAAAATATAATAAGAAATTGACGCTATGACAACTATATTCTAGGTCCACAAGAAATATATTATAGATAATTTTTTAGTTTCTTTAGTTTATTTGTATAATTAATTTGATCATATATTTTAAATAAATTTTTTACTTTAAATCCATAATTTTATAATATTCAAAAGAATATTATGACGGTATTGATAAAATAATATAGATGGTCATTATATTTTTGTTATAACAGAGATGAGAGTTACAAGTTGAAAGAAAAAGAACAAATTAATCATTTATCTATTAAGACATTAAGAAAAACAACCAATTTTTATCTATCAAGAATAATACCACATATAACGCACGTGTAATTACTCTATCTTCCTAAAATTTAGGAATTAAATGCAAGAAACTCTAGAAATGTATGTAAGTATTATAATTTCAAAAAATAAAATAAAATAATAACGGATTGCAATTACAAAGAGACTATTTTCACCTCCACCATTTAAAAAAAAAAATTACCTGTTATGTGTACTTTATATATTTCAGTCTATATTAGAGTTTTAATTATGAGATTTTAACTAAGAATTAAGTAGAAACAACGTGGTAATGCCCCTAGTGTAATTTACATAAACTGAAATTAAATAGTTAAACTATTGCATTATGAAAACTTTAGGGTAAATTATACTTTTTTCCCATTAGGTTTCTGAAAAATGCAGAATACTCTTTAAAAATTCCAAAATTATATTATTGCTAATGAGCTTTATATGTTCATCCTTTTCACTTTATTTCCTATCGTTTTGGGGACAAAGTAAAATTCATCTTAAATGCCTTAAATGACTCATAAATTTTTCCAAATATTGTTTTGTAACCTTTATCTTAAATACAGATTGCATAATTTAAATTATAAGTAAATTATTTTTCTTAAAATATGATTAATTTTCTCCATTTATTAAATTATTAGATCCAAAATGAATAAAATAAAGAATTAAAGGATAATATAGTATATACAAACGCAAGTCAAACTCTTATTGTGACTTGCAAAGAAGTGTGACTTTCATACACCAATAGTTCCGAAGTTCGAACATAAGCCGAAATTATTTCGAAAAATAGAATCGTTAAACCAACTTATAAAATATAAAAACAATGAAAAATGCTGATATTCTTAATAATTATATTATATTATATATAAATCTACAAGAACATTGATAATATATATGATATGAAAAAGTATATCTAATCATAAATATTTTGACATATTTTCAACTAAAATACTTTCCCCTATACATAAACAATATAATTCCCATATAAAAATAAATAAAATTAATTTATTTTATTTATTTTTGTGAATTTCCTCCTATTACGGAAATCTTTTCAAAGATAGTTTGCGATGAAAATTTAAGAAATGCAGAGCTCCCATTTGGAAACAATTTACGAAATCAAATCGAATTTTCTGATAACTATACAATGTACATGTAACTTAACTTAGGGAGTAATTTGAAATGCATAGATATCGTATGGGCAGATTGTGATTTACCCAAAACTTTGTCAAGAAAAACAACGCCAGTATTTTATTTTTTCCATTGCTTGTATTTTATTTAGTTTTCATTTTCTCTGCGGAGCATACGAAGCTGCAAATTTGAAGATGGTGATTTACGAAACATATTCTGTTTCAATTTTATTTCTGTATTATATCTCATATATGATTTGCGATGATGATATTAATATCGATATATACATACATATATATACATATATAGGTATGCTTGGCGTGCCTGTTGCCCCTCTTCCTCGTCCCGATTGTCAACCTCTTGCCCCTCCTGTTCTATTTCATCGTGGTATGACAAATCCAATTCCTCTACTATTTGATTTATTTTTGTACGTATTTTTTAATATATATATATATGCACAGCTCTGGAATTTACCCGATTCGCTTTGTTATTAGTGATTAGGTTATAGTATTTGACAATTCTAATTCCATGTTGTGTTTAGAATTAGATTTTTGAACGAGGAAATCAACATTTAAGAAATTGGACACGCTATGTAAAGTGTGATTTAAATAATATTAAAAATAATTGTACATCATATAATAAAATATAGAAGTATGTTTAGCCCTTATCTGAATTAGTATTTTATAATTTTAGTGGAGAAAAATTAATCTTTTGTAGAGAAATTATGAATGGCGGATTTTCCGCTCAAAATTCTATTGCAACATTTCTCATGAGATTATTAAATGAGGGAATAAAAAGCGAAAGTGAGTACTGCACCAAGAAAATTTCACCAGTCTTTCTCATTTACTTTCTAAATCAAATTTTCTCGAAAGCCATTTCTCTTAAAGACATCAATTTTTTAGAAGATGCACACATTGGTTTTTTTGTACAACTTTTTAAAAATAAAAATAATCATATATTATATGATAAAATTCAAAAGTATATTTAGCCCCTTATCATTTTGTAATTTTTGTGGGAAAAGTTCAAATTTTTTCAACTGAAAAAATGTGAATGGTGGATTTCGCCGCTCAGGAATCTACTGCAAGTATTTTCCTGAAATTTTTAGAAAATGAGAAAACACTACTGTGATATATTTTTGGCCCTGATTTCTAGATTGAGAAACTAAATGACAGAATAGAAAGAGGAGAGGCAAACTGGTGGGAATGCTCTTATATATCAAGTATTTATGACGATTGAACAAAAAAAAAACATTTTTGTGTCTTGGTCTTGAACTATACTTTCACCATATTCCAAGTGCTTATTGACTATAAGTTGCTATAAAGATTTCCTAGGGAAAATGGAAGCAAGATGAAGATAGTTATTTAAATTTTTTTTATTATTTCCCTTATGTTTTCTTTTGTCTTTTGTTATTGGCCAATTGTCGCATTTGTCCAGTTCTCTAGTTATTGTTGGATTAGAAGTGATAGCTTTTTTTCACCTTACGCGGTAAGATTTAGATTTCTTGGACAGAGGAAATTAGAAGCAAAAGTGACAAAATTGCATTTATTTATTCAGTTATGTATTATAATTGAGTGAAAAAGGGTTCTTTATTTGTTTTAACTACGTTTTCAAATATCTTGTCTTAAAGCGAGAAACTATACTTCCAGATTTGTGTTCAGAATTTGGGTTGATTACTTGAGTATTAAATATTTTGAAAATGTTTTAAGGGAAAATGGAAGGCTGATGATTTGGTAATTTTTAGATTCATCTTCAGAATGGTCATGATTTAATAATAGCTTCTTCTTTTTTTCCGATTCTGAGCCGGAAGAAGGAGAGAGAGATAACTTAAAACCTTTATTTGTTTTAATTCCTTCTTTATCTTTTCTTTTAAAAAACTAAGAGAGAAAGTAACTCCATTTTCTTCTTCTTAGCATCCGAAGAAAATGACATCTTTTACACTTAATCAGGGAAAAGTATATCGCCTTTTTGGTTGGGAGTACCGCAAGCCTGAGAGAGCTCCTGCAGCATGCCCCTACAAACCAGCAGCAGTCAAGAGTGATAACAAAGTAAGAGCAACTAAATTTTTGAGTTGTTATATGCTCATTTTTTGTTACACCATCATTCTGCTTTTGTTGCTTATATTTTTAGATTTGCTTTCATTTCAAGATTTATTTAGTTTAATGGTTTATCAGAAATGGTTTGAGCACTTGGTTAGTATTAGTTCTGAGCAAAGTGTAAGTTTAATGGACAGGGCTAGTTACTTAAGAATGGTAGACGGTATTTTTTCAATGATTCATTAGTGAAATATTTGGATATCATAATATTTGTAATTTGAAACATGCCGAAGGATTTGGAAAATTCAACATGTTTGAATGCTGGGGGTCACTAGTTTGATTATTCCCACAGACCCTTCCCTGGATGCCGGCAATGCAGGCCTCTGAGTTGCCATTTGTTAATTTACCTGATCTATGTTGAGCAACATTTGTTCTTGCTTTTTCTACAATTTGGTCATTTCGTTGTGGCTTTTGACTACCAATATTTCTATGGGAATATATCGTTTTGTGACATATCCCCAGCAGTTGCCTCGCAAACGACAGCCACAACTGAGTTAGAATCTGGTAATTTGGTATGAAAAGAAGAGGTCAAAAAGAAAATAAACAGAACCCTATTATTACCTACATGCGTAGAGAGAAGCATATTCTTTCAAGTTCATCGCCCAATATCTCAATGAAACTCCCGATATATCTCTCAATAATGTGGATGAGGAACTAGCCAATTGATCCATGGGAGAAGGGGTATTATCAAAGGTGGAAAAAGGTGGCAAAGGTAGCTCTTTTAGGGTTATCAGTTCTATCATTGGAAACCCCCAATCTGTATTGATATTAAATCAAACCCCACTCAAATTGCGTCACCCATTATGGATCCTCTGATCTTGGCTTCAAACGGTGGACATGTTTCACCAATAACCTTAGTTTATTCACCAACGTAGAAATGGACGCAATGGATGCGTCCCAGGGGATATCAAATGAACATGAAGCTAACAAAACACGTGTGTGGACCAGAAGAGGAAACCTACTTGTTAAGGGCCAAACTATAGCAACTCTTATTACACCACCGAGGAAAGGTCCCCTCCAGTCCCCATCTCACATTTTAGCACTAATTTTACCTCAGTTTGGGATGCCCAGTTGATTATTAGGTCACACCAATTGAATCAAGACCACAATGTCATTAAGGAGAAAGCTCTTTAGAGGGGATAACTGCGCATCCAGGTCCCTTCCTGGGAGAGTGCAAGTAGTAGTGTTTAGCACTAGCTAGGGTTGTAAAAATGTTTTTGGCCTCATCTGTCATTTAGATAGTTTACCCTTTCCACTTCAAGTTTTTCTTACTGTAATGTTCTTAAAAATTTTTGTTATGTATAACCTTAATTTGCCTTTATGTCAGAACCAGAGAATCGCCCCCAAAAAATATTGCCAGTGAGTCGGAATAACTTTTTCTCTATCTCTCTTTCTCCAGAATGACTATCACATTGAGTGGGCGAAACCCTATTCCCAGCAAAACCCTAGGACTTCCTTACAGGATGTACATTGAACCTTCATGACCAATCTGGAAAGAGAGAGAATTTAGACTTTAGACAGTTAAGCTGTTGAAAATTTGCAGCTTTCATTGACAAGATTTGATTTTGTGAGTTTTAATGGTGTTGTTGCAAATAAAGAAGAAAGTATGCGGTGAAGTCTATATGTGATACATCTAAGACAGAGTTATGAATAAGTAGAGAATCCAGCTTTACCATATCAGTTGATCTTGTCATCTATATAGTATTTAGGATTTCTAAACCATTATTTAAGTTATTATTGATATGAGGATTATTGTATTGGTTTGGACTAGGGGATTAATGCGATTTTTTCTGGACTTTAAAGTTATCTTGGTAGATCTCTTAAGATAAAATAATTCTTTGTTTTTTGGAAGGTTAATACTTTTTATATGTTTAGAACTATAGTTACTGGGGTCCTTGTCATTCCCTTGTAACTGTTACCTGAATCGAGTGACACTAATTGCGAAAAATTTCCCATCTAAATTGCTACAAAAATGGTAATCCTGAATTGAAATGGTTACCACAGAAAAGAATTGCGATGAAGCTTGGATGTGTAGATGTTTTTATACTGATAATGACTTTCCTCGCTTTGTTTCGATAACTGCCTAAAGCTAATAAAGTTGTACTTTGTACTGGTATCAGGTAACCTAGTAAAATCTGGCCCAATTAACATTACATTCGAACTAGAGTTGTTACATTATGTCAAGCTAAATGGCTGCATTCTTCCCAAAGAGAGCTAATTCAAAATTAGCCCCTTATTCAAGGGCAAGACAGGCAAACAATTCTCTATAAATTACCTCTGTATGATGGAATAACAACTGACAATGTTTCATATCATTCCTGATCTGGTTTTTCGGAGGAATAACACTCTATAAACGTAAATTAGCTTGTTCATGTTAATTTTCAAGAATTTGGTCGACTAAATGTATTCAAAATAAACTATCACGTCGGATTGTTCACATGACTTTTCTAGGACACTCGTTCCTATCTAAAGCAACTTGTCTTCTCGTATGACTTGCATTACACTCGTCTTCTCGTATGACTTGCATTAATAAAGAGAAAGTATTTCGTGGCTCTATTGAAGAGTGAGACAATGTTAGAAGAGGTGGGCTCCAGATGAAATTATTATTTGGCTTTTTAAGGGATGAAAATATAGAACCATGATCAATTGAATTCAGCTCTTCCCCGTATAATTGCAACAAAGTTTCACCCTAGCTAACATCTGTTGCTCGAAGGAATCGATGAGCTTCTATTTAATGGTGATTTAACTTTAACTTGAGAGCCCGTAATCATGATAGCTAAAATCCTGTTGTGACGTACCCAATTAGGATAAGGAACTAATAGTTCAAATTACAAAGGTGTGACTGCTAACTATGACAATCAAGGGGGTTTTCTGCAATATTTGAAAGTTCAAGTGATATAAAAGGGGAATGATTATCATTGTTCAGGAGGCTGAAAATTGTTATCTTCTTTGTCTAGCATTATCGTAGGTTTTGATCCAAGGATATATCCTTATAAGTTAAATAAGCATACTGTTTATTGGTCTCTCTAACAGCTTTATACCCATAAGTACTTTTTAAGTACATACTTATCAATAAATGTACAAAAATCACATAAGTAAATTTTAGGTAGTTGACGAAAGTATTTGTCCACTGGTTGCAGTGAGGAGCTGACTATTCTTTCTCATTACGGGTCTTCTTTTGTAATTAGCACCAACCACCAATCTAAGTCTCAAATTTAAAGTAAACATAGTTGGTCGCATTTTCTTTATAATCTCTTTTGTCATCTAATTAGTATGATTTCGTGGATAAGGCAGTAAATTCGTTGGTTGTATATCGAAATTATAACTCAAAATGGATTCTATTTTGTCATCTAATTAGTGTGATTTCATGTATGTTAGTTGTATAATTAAACTATAACACAAAATAGGTCTTCTTTTCTTCCGTACAGAATGCCACACTGCTACATAGTACCAAATTCATGAACATGAACCATATGTCGATAGCTTAGCTTTTTTTATCCTTGCCATTAACTTTTAACAGGGACAAGATCGAGGCTCTGTTGCATCAGCTCCCATGGAACAATCTGTGGCTGAACCTGATCCTGATGACAAAAAGCTCGAATGATGATGGAACACTCTTTAAATGGTGCTGAAGTTTCATAATTTGAAGTATCGTGTTCGAGTTGGTTGTGTAAGATAGGTGATGATAACACATTTTCTGGGGAGATCTCGATTTGTGGAAATGTTGGATTAAATATTGTCTTGCCGCTGTTTGAGTTCCTTGTATCTTTCTCCTTAATCTAATTGAAGCTATTGTTGATGTAAATTAGTTCCCGTGCTCTCAGAGCCATTTTCGAAGGTTAGCCCTCTCGAAGAGATTATTGTTGGGGTACTCCCACTACTCATCCTAAATGGGCTTGTATCCTAAATTTTAGGGGTTATGTCTCTGAAAACTAATGCAGGAGCGACCTTGTATAAGTAGGGAACTATTGTTCAACCCTAGTTTCATTTTAAGTTTAGGATTATGTCACTATATCCTTCATGAAGAGAGGATGCTCCCGATTCTCGTTCCCGCACCCGCTCTCACACTGTTTTGGCTTACAGGTCTAATACTTTCCCACTCCGCGATCTGGTGACATAAACCCTAGATTGGAGTGATTAAAATTTAGAAGTTGGATATTGCGAAGATGATGGGAGTGCCCTTTTGTTTGCTACTAGTACTAGTTAGACACCGCCCCTATTTGCACACGTTTGTTGTCCCGAATTTCTACCATCCTTATTTTAAAGATTATACGAGTTAATCTAGTTTGTTTGATAGAAGGTTATGAGCAAAAGTTCTCGAACAAGATTTGCTCAAACTCACACTGCAGTTAATTAAACACTTAGATATCAATCAAATACGTTTCTTTTAACATTTATAATTTCTTAATTACATAATTGTAATGTGAACTTTTGGAAAGGCCTAATTTTATTAGTTAGAACAATGCGAGCCAATCAAGATTAATCCGGTCAGTCACACAACATATTTCGCCATTCAAAATGTTAAGAGATTGTGATGATCAAGATGATATTGGCCTACTAAAGGGGGCGAGTGAGGATTATAGTTCCTGATCTTGAAATTTTTTTAAAATTCTATAACATGATGTTGTCAAATCACCAAATTGATTACTATTATTTCAAACACATCTAAGATCAATTGTGTAAATCAATCTCACTCAATAATTTTCAGCGTGACATAAGGGATGATGCAAATATAACCAAATGTGTTTGTAATAGCATTACACATTACTAGTTTCTTGTGGTAGGCCCCACACCAATAAGGACACATGTATGCAATGGGCTTGTTTGGCGCAATACAGAATATATGTCCTTGTTGCTAAAAAATAAAAATATTATTTTTTGTATCGGTGAAAATAAAATATTTTTTTACTTAAAATTATTTTATATTTATTGATACAAACTTTTCACTTAAAAATACGAAAAGTATAATTCTACATGAGTAAATATTTCATTACTTTTTTCCAAACAAGTATATTTTTCTCGTATTTTATTTTATTACTAATCACTTTTCATAATTTCTAATACAAAAAAGTATATATTTTTTAATTTCTACCAAATAAATATATAATACTTATAATTATTATTTAAAAGTATATTTTTTTACCTCCAATCAAAAAATATATTTCAGCATTTTTAAAATGTAACCAATATATTGTGTTTTAGTGGAATGCTTAAATAAGAAATTATGTGACGGCTTCTACGAGGAAAATGTATCTTTTGAACTTTTTTAAGATATTACTCTTTGTTTCAATAATATAATAGTTATGTAAATAATAATTAAGAATTGGTGTGAGAAATTGTCACAATAGAGGAGAAAAAATATGGGAATTATTATTTGAAACTTTTATTGATGTAAAAATGATGTGATATATGAAAAACTGTAATGAAGTTCTTAAATAATATTTGCAGCGTACATCTCTAATAGTTTTATATGTATACATATATATATTTTTTGACATTTTTAGATTTCAGACCTATTTAGTCTTGCTCAACTAATCCCACGAGACCGCATGTCCTATACCTTCTAAGTTTTTCAAATCATGATTAATTCCTATTTTTGCATACTTAACATATGTGACTCCCAAAAATTTATCCTCGTAGGAATCGAATTTTGAATATCATATTTCAAAGTACTAAGTTACAATTTTGAATATCTTATTTCAAAGTACTAAGTTAAAATAATTGACCCTTGAGAACACCCTGGGGTTACATGCTCTAATAATGCTAATGGGAAACAAGATAGATTTAGGGAAAATGATTAGAAAATACCAAGATTTAATAGGGCCCACTTGCCCCCATCAAGGACCCCACCCGTGCCATGATCAACTACCCACCATTTTGTAGCACGTGTTTAATAAGATTAAACAATTTAGTTTCAAAAGTTAATTATTCATCCGGATAATTTCTATGATGTTTCCTAGTGGTTTTACATGAGTGACTTTTGAAAACATCTTTTTAATGATGGCCCATTCCATTAGTTAAGAACACCAAAAATAAAAAATTTTAAAAATAAATCCAATAGGTAAGATTTAGGTCTAAGGCACAAAAATTTTTAAAATTTACAGGGAAGAGAGATATAGGGGCGAGAATGAAAATGAAAAAAAAAAAACAAATAACTCCAAATGGCCGGTCTAGTGGTCGAATGTCAGGTACTTATGACTTCAGGATAAGGTGGAGAGTTTGATTTACATGTGCCGCACTTGGGACCACACTATCTAGCTTGCTAAGTTGAACTCTTGTCCGTATTGGGAATTATCGTGCATGCGAGGCATTGGACCTTGTGGACTAGTCGGATGACGCAAGCCGACAGAAACCACATATTTCAAAAAAAAAAAAAAATGAATAACTAGATTTGCAAGTTTTACTTTTTCTGACATAATTTTTTTTTATTTAGATGTTAAAAAAAATATTAGATGCTTTCTAAAAGCTAGTGAATTGACCCTATTGCACTTTCATTAATTAGCAAGTAGAATAAGATAAAAAATTATAAGAATAATTTGGTCTGGTTTTATTTCAAATTTGAATATTTACATTTTTTTACTTCACTTAAAACATTATGTCCAATCAAAGGACAAAATTTATTGTGTACGAAGATAGTATAAAATTATACTATCCACACGTAGCCATAATATTATATGTTGGTTAAATTTTACCTCAAAAGTTTTGTAGGTGCAAAGTAAAAATCAGTTTAAATGTAATAAATGATTCATAAAATTATGAAATTACCTCTTACTAGTATATGTCATCTGGTTTTTTTAATTTCTTAATAAATTGACTATGTAGTTATTCATTTAAATAAAATAGTTTCTTTGAAGTATGAAAGTTTTTCTCTTATTTTTTTTAATTATTATTTTCAAAATAAACAGAATATTACACGAAAGTAAGGGTGATATGGTTTTTTTTATATTAAAGTGCAAAATTTAAGATGTCTCAAGGGGTTTTCAGAAATATTTAAAATCTTATGGGGGCAAACTATAATTTTATCTTAAAAAGATGTATTAGATTTGCACCTATTAGTTTGGGACAATGCACGGGACACCCCTTCATTTTCAAATATTAGAACTATACCCCTTCACGTGTTAACAATTGGGCCAATCAACTTATAGAGCACATAAACGTATTTCCTCTGGCCACAAATTATTACACAACATATATTTTTTTTAAAACTTTAAAATATAATAATTTAATATTTTAATATATCAAAAATATCAAATTTACCCTCATTTCATATTCAAAATAAAAACGTGATATTTTTGCTACATTTAAATATTAAATTGTTGTAATTTAAAATTTTCGAAACAAATGTATTGTACAATAATTTGTAAATGGAGAAAGTATTCATTTGATTAGGTGAAGTTTAAGCCATGTTAATAATCAAAAGATATACAGATAGACCCCTCTATTTTAAAAGGTTACAAATAGACCTTTTCCCGTATTAATTAATGGCACTCACATGTTGATTTATGTAAGCATCGACTCTTAACGTATAGTATTTCTATACTCAAAAAGTCAAAAGTAATGCGTTTCCAATAGATTTCACCCAAAAATCTGAATTTTCTTGGTTGTGTTGCCCAAAAAGACAAAAAGCATCCCGTATCTGATTTTTTTAATGACATGATTATTTTTTGATGCGTCGACATAATATGTAATGTTTGATAATAAGACATCCGCTATAATTATCGTTCGTTATTTTGCCCCTATTCTTAATAATAACTCTTGCTCTATAATCAAGCATAACTAATGTTTTGAAATTCGGATCGGTCATCGACTTGGTCAAGGCACTGGGTTACCAGGTTGGTGGTTAGACCGGTAAGTCACTAATTGAACCGCATGACCTGGTCTATATTAAAAAATTTTAAAATATTCACGACATATAAAATTTATACTTCAATAAATTGTAAATAAAATTTCAAAACTTTTTTTGACATTCAATACTGGTGAAGAAGTGCCTAGTGAGATGTCACTGTCTCTGTTTTCCTTTCCATTCGTTTTTTCTAACATTTTTTTTATTATGTATGACCCGGTCCGGTCAACCGAGTCGGGTCACCAGTTTTATGAAAAAATCGGCCAGATTAAACTGGGTCACGTCAGTTAACTGGTATTTTTAATCTAATATTATGCTCGGATCGATTGAATGATTAGTTTCCAATTTGACCTGCCCAACCGACTACTTCAGTCCGAGTTGTAAAACATTGAGTATAACATTGTTGTTTTATGTTCATTAGGTAACCTATTCTACACAAAAGTACCCCACTAATGATGCTTTGTGAAGTACTGGTAACTTTTTAGCACCTTATTAAAATTATCAATGTCAACTTGACCTAGTTGATTGCGAAACCTTAATAAACTACTTTCTAAACCTTTTCTTCATCGGGTTAACTTTTCCTATTATTATATGATCATCTTTTGCTTAGCAAATTTAATTTATATATGCTTTAATTTATATCTCCAATGCGTTACAATTTAATACCATTATTATTATTATTATTATAGAAATACTTGTAGATTGACCAAGGGACTGACATTGACAATTGGATATGGGGTCGTGGTGCCTTGGTAGAAACTATCATATTATATTGTCACTAGTCTTACTATATGAAATAGCATTTAAATTAAATGTTTTGTTCAAAAGAAAAAATGTGGATTTTATGGGTTTTACACTAAACAAGTGAAGAATGGAAGAAAACCCTTCATTTTTAATCCAACATCAAATTGTTTTGTTAAATTATTAGAAGGAAAAAATAACCTTTATTGATTAATGAATAACTGAACAATTAGCAATATATATATATATGCAACCACGCAAGGACCAAGCAGGAAATAATATGAACTATTAAATAATACAAAATATATATCTTAACACTAATTATCTTGAGAATGTATTGATTTGAAACCTGTGTACAAGCTTATGAAAACATACATTAGTTGCAGCTTTTAAATAGATAAATCAATTTATTTTTGTCTAAAAAAAAATTGGATTAAATCGAGTTTAAAACTTTCAGCTTATGTAGGCCTAAATAATAAATAAGCTTAATTTAAAAATTGAGCAACTAAACATTATCCAAATTTTAAACAAAAAAACTGATAAATTGAGTTTATAAACTGCAACCGAAGAAGCACACATTTCTACGTGTAACAAAAACGTGATTCTATAGAATGAAAAAAAAAATTGTTCTACCACGGCAACTAGATTAGCTCAAAATTTGAGTACATATGAAAAATGAGAGATTATGTGGCGGGAAAGATATCTTCGTACAGTGGATTTTCCGTCCAACTTCATTAGTTGACAAAACTTATACGTTTTTATGGCGACGAGAATGGTATGTTTATTTATCTGGATCAAAGAAGCTATTTTATCCACATAAATACCATGACACTATAGTCGGTTTTATTGTATCTTTTTGAGAGAAAAGACTATTTAGTAGGTGAAAGTGTTGAAATGAGTTTTGTACTAAAGAAATGATAGGAAAAGATTATAGTTGAAAGCATCTTTATTAATTTTGAGCTAGCATCTTAAATTAGAGCCTTTTCGTACGATTGGTGTGTATAAAAGAAATGACCATTAACAAAATTGTTACACCACCAGGGTACCAATTCCTATATTAGTAGCGTATATAAAATTAATTCGTTGTAAATAATGATGATGGTTGTTAGGGTAAATTACACTTTGCCCCTGTGAGGTTTCTGAATATTTCAGAATACCCCCTAAAATTTCTAAATTTACACTACTTATAAGTTCATTACACTTTACTCCAATTTTTTGGGGGCCAAAGTGAAAGTCAACTTAAAAACGCCATGAAAAGCCCATAAATTCAACCAAAGATGTGCCTTAACTAGCACGCATCTTCTATTTTTTAATTTCTTTAAAGTTGGATTTTATAATTATTTTATTTTCTTTTTTTAACAAAAAAGAGAGAATTTTATTAGACACCATGGTCAAGCCTTTCAATAACAAAGTAGAGACTATAACAACAAAAACAAAATAGATGCAGCACATGCCTATAATGGTGGCCAGTCATACAACCTTAAATTGGATGGGGCACTACCTCCTTATGGGTTTTGGGTAATGTCTGATTAAAGTTTGTAAAAAGGTCTAATATGATATGATTAATAGTATGACTAGCTATGATTGAAGAAGAAAAAGAAAAAAAGAAATTTACTTATCATTGCTCAATTACAGTTTTTAAGCTTCCCCACCCAAAAAAAATAAAAAAAAAATTGACAACATTTGTTAGTCCAACTTTTATGCTGAGTTTTTTTATTTTTTTTTTATTTTGACCTTAATAAGTTGCAGTTTTAAACAAGATGCTTTAATTTTTTTCTTGAATAAAAATTAATTAATTTATTTGCTTAAAAGCTGCAAACAAATGAACTGTATCTTTCTTGTCTTGTTTAAATCCAAGATGCAGCCTTTGAAGCATTGAAATAAAATAGTTTATATGCAAATCCAAAGAAGTGTACTATTATCACAAATAACCTTGTTATTTATCAAAGGTGAAGGCAATCCGGGAGTGGCCTATTCCAAAATCCATCACCGATGTACGTAGTTTCCATGGTTTGGCAACCTTTTATTGTCAATTTGTGAAAAATTTTAATACAATTGCCGCCCCATTAACTAATTATCTCAAGAAAAAGCTATTCGATTGAACTCATACTGCAAATAAAAGCTTTACAATATTGAAAGAGTAATTGACTAATGCTCCATTTTTAGCACTATCTAATTATGAAAATATATTCGAAGTCGATTGTGATACATATGGCATAGGGATTGGAGCAGTTTTATCTCAAGAAGATTGACCAATAGCCTTATTAGTGAACAATTATGTGAAGCAAGGCAGAAGTAGACTACTTATGAACAAGAATTCTATACTGTTGGTTGCACTTCACATAACTGGGATCCGTACCAACTTTAAAGAGAATTCATCTTGAATAGTGATCATCAAGCTCTCAAGTTTATGCAAAATTCTTCTAAATCAAATTGAATGCACGCTCAATGGATTGCCTACATTAAAAAATTCACATTCTCATTAAAGCACAAGTCAGGACAAATTAACGAAGTTGCTGATGCGTTAAGTCGACAAGTTATTTTACTAGTTACTATGAATAATGTAGTTGTTGGGTTCAACTACTTAAAAGAGTTGTATGTAGATGATGAGGATTTCAAAGAAGAATGGACGAAATGCAACTCTGATATCCTCGAATTAAGCATGTTTATATTACATGATGGGTTTCTGTTCTTTAAATATCAATTGTGCATTCCACGTGGCTTGTTATAAGACCATATCATAAAAGAGTTGTATGCGGGAGGATTAAGAGGACAGATAGGGCGTGACAAAACCATTGTTTTGGTAGAGAAAAGGTATTATTGGCCACAATTCAAAAGAGACATAGAAAGGTTTGTGAAACAATGTCATGTGTGCCAAAATTGCCAAAATTGCCAAAGGACAAGCATAGAATATGGGATTTTATACTCCACTTATAATACCTGATGTACCTTGGGAAGATATATCTATGACTTTTGTGCTCGGATGTCGCGCCCCCGCACCCAAGCACTCGAGATCCGAGGGTGTGAATATGAGACAACCATAAAAA
>MKEJ01053899.1:0-13611 GCA_001753735.1 Embelia ribes | reverse complement strand
AAGGTTGTAACTTAGTTATTTTTCATGTCCTACTTTATATTGAAATAAAATTTTGTTCTTTCCAGTTCAATAGTAGTGTAAAACATATTCAAAAATTATTATTTCATCAAATCAGAAATAACATTGAGATCCTTAATTAAGATTTATGTTGATATGACAGTGATATAGCGTATAGATTTCTTAAATTAATGTTTTCAATATACATGGTAGAAGGTGTGTAATTCACTGTTACGCCCATTAATCTTTAATTCATGGGCACTAATATCAAAATATGTAATTTAAGAGTTATTTCACTGACCTCCAAGATGATGATTAATATAGGAAATTACTAACGAAATTAACAAATAATGGTGAATTGCAAAAGTTACAAGTTATAACTCATGCAATTAATCATAAAACCAGGCATATTGAGTTTTAACTCTTGTAATAAATCATTAGACTACTAGAAGAATAAGTTATAACAAAATTAATCTAATAAAAATCTATTTTTCTACCCTTCTGTCCCGCCCTAACCACCTTGTTCTTCTACTGCCATAAACCTTTGTATCCTTCAATATCTCCACTGCCGTCCTTTATTTCTGTCACCGGCTCATCCCCATATTTCCTGCTATGTCTCTTGCCGCCACCCTTAATCTATCTTTATTGACGGTGGGTAGTGGGATTTCAGAAGGGCTTGATAGGACCGAACGATATAGGGATTGTTTATTTCGATAATAAGGATATTTATTATTTTTAGGTGACCACTAATGTATGGTTGTTATACACCGTCGTTGTATGAAAATTAAATTCTCTTCATTTACAGGTGATATTTACTTTATATAATAGAATCTAACACTAGTTCGAAATTATGACTAGTTTCTCAAGAAAGCAAGTTATAACTTTTTATTCATTTGTTCTATAGAGTTAGCACGTTAACACTTAAAGTTTCATAAATTAGTGGATATAAACTTAAATAAATGTTTGTATATGTATATACGAGAGGGCATGGTCGAACATATAGATCATTGGCATATAGATCTTTGTGCCACTCGAGGTGTAGATAAGGTGCTATGGTCCAATGTGTGGCATATTTTCTCATTTGGTGTCTATCACTCTTATTGCCGAACCTCTGATCTTGATAAAGAATTCCTTCCTCTTCCTAACTTCAAGTTTACATTAAAGGTCATGTGGTGGTTGCAATTCCGAAGTCTCTCCGATGACATAAGGAGCAATTTAGGTAGTTCGGATGCGAAGACAGAGAAAATACTAATCATTGTCTAGTTCTTTTCTCAAAGGAAATTACTTGGTAATTTTAGTATTTTTATACTTGGCAAATGTACTGGTACTATTTGCATTGTACGTAATCGTTCATTATAAATTTTAAAATACAAAGGATATAAAATAGTGTAGTTCAAGAAACCTGGGGGAATAGTTTGACATTGTTAGAAACCACACGGGGGCAAGTATAGTAGCGATCCCCATCACCACATTACATGGCAGCTGATATATTTGACTATTATCCAAGAAGGAACTTTTGAAAATAATAATATCCAAGAAGGGACTTTTGAAAATAATAATAGTCCGACGAGACACAATTTCGAACTATAAAAAAAAAAATATATATATATAAATAATTAAAAATATTATTTTTAAAAATTTTTATTGTTAAATTATAATTACGAGATTATAAATTATTGTAACACCTCTTACTTTTTATTCCGTGTCAGATACTCTCAGCCATCCTCTTACAACAAAGTGGTTGACCTCGGTTTGTGTCACCTCACCTCAATACGAGAAAGCAAAAAGGCAACATTGTTTGACTCGTTACAATACGAATAAATGGCCGGCGCTCAGCCTTTTTCTCTTTCTAAAATTCGTACCCAAATATTTGATCAAGTCTAGAATACTTTTTTAATTATTTACTAAAAATATTTGTATTTTTTCAAAAATACTTTTAATCTATTTTTATTTATAAACATAGTTTTTAAAATTTCTTAGTCAACACTGATGTTATAATCGCTTTTATAATCCAAATTAGCCTATATTACTATTCTTGTTAGGGCATCTCCTTTACGCGGGAGCCTCCATTAACTCCCCGCCGCCCTCTCTCTCTCTCTCTCTCTCTCTCTCTCCTGTAATCGCTCTCTTCTCCTTCTTCATTCAGTGAGCATTAACATGCTCATTTGTAATACTCCATTTGATTAATGTATTTAATGAGCATTGTGTTGTGTTTAGTGATTGCTGTTATTTATCTTTTTATTGGTTTAATTATATGGCAGTGTAGTCTGGAGGCTGCTGGTAGTTGCACACCACCTGTTTGATTATATGGCCCTTCGGTTTGAGGTATTGCTAAAGGCTTTGTATTGAAGGCTCACGTGCTTTAGAGAATTTTAAGTTATTATAATTGGGGATTTTATTTTTTGGGTGTGCTGTAGATGATGGGTTTTGCTGTATTTGGAAATTATGGGTTTTAGGGTTTGTATATTTGCAACTTTTAAGGAAAAAAATAAATAAAATAAAAATGAAAACAGTAAAAATAAAAACTTGTTTCTTTAGATTATAAAAAAGGCTTGATGCATACAGCATAAATCTTTTTATCGTTTTTGGTTAAAACAGCCAAAAAGCTCAGCTAAAATGAGTCAAAGACGCACAAGCTTTTAAGCAAATAAAAAAGGGATAAACTTGAGCTTAAAATCGAAACAGAATATGTATTGGATATCTATATTTTTGGTGATTTCTCTCTTGTGTTCGTGTATTTGGGAGCTGATATGTCTGCTTCTTGCACCAGATTCTCGGGAGATTTAACCGTGCCAGAGCGGCTCGGTTGACATTACCTCACTTTGTGTGCCAAACACCCCTGTTTATGCCCGTGGGTACTCAAGGTTAGAGTTTTCATTATCCTGTTTAATTGACCTAGTGTGAGGCCATTATAAGGTTATGAACATGTTAAGGAAGTCAAATTTTTATAATCGTCCCAGTAGGGCTTTTCTTGTTTTATCTCTGTTTACTACCTCTGTAAACTAATGCATTATCTTTCTCATAAGTTTAGAGTTGGATAGGGGTGTCTTTAGTGCTTTGCAAGGTTTTAATTCATGGTCGATATCTTTGTGGGACTTTATTGGATGGATCAAACATTTTCGCTATATTTCTTGGAATCAGTTCTAGAGTTTTTGTTCAATGTTTATACGGGCACTGTAAACATTTTGAATACTTGAATTTGTCTCAACACTATTTGGGCCTTCTCCTCAGAGTTTATTGTAATTGATGATCGTCACTAAATTAACAGTTGTAAGGTGGAGATACTTTTGTATATTAATTTCTGAATTACTTGATACTAATAGATTTGAAAAGATTGTCGTTCATGCACCTGTATATTTGCTATTTCGTAACTAGCAGTTCAAGTTATGGACTCAAAGAAAGAGGGTACTTGCATGACAGGGACTATAAAGGGTTTGACAACTAGTCAGCTTGAGGAAATAGATTGTCAAATAATACTTGGGAATACATATCACCTGGCACTTCGACCTACATCAGAGCTCATTGACGAATTGGGGGGCCTCCACAAATTTATGAACTGGCGACGAGGCCTTCTCACTGATTCTGGTGGCTTTCAAATGGTTGTTTTTCTTATCTGATGCAATGTTTATATGTTAGTGTGAATCATAAGCTGTCATTCTTCAGCTTATCGGTATTGTAGGGTCACTTGAATTTTGCCTTCTTAGCTTCTTATATAATCTGTACATACATATGAAGTTACAATTTTGACTTTTGTTTTTTTTCCTTCACTCATTTGTATTTTTCCTACGGTATTCGAAGTTGTTATAAAATGGAGAGTATAACATTACAACTAGAACTCCAAAATATAAATTACCACTAAAACTCAAAAATGGAGTCTTTGAAATTGGTGGCTCGGATTATCCTCTGAACAGTACCAATGAAGTGAACTTTTTGAACTTTTATTTTGGACGTTTCCAGGTCTCATTATTGCATTTGGCTGACATTACTGAGGAAGGGGTCACATTTCAGGTACTTTTTATTTGAAGTTGTTGATATGACCAAACTCTATGGGAAAATAACTTGGTCATTGCTCATGTATTTAGTATATGTACTCCGTTTTGCTAATTTTTATTTTCATTGCTGGCTTATTTATTAAGTTAATGTTTCGGGTAAACCAGGAAATAGAAAAGAATATTTGCTCCTTACTTTGCTTAAAAGAGGGCTTCTTTTTCTTTTGCAGTCACCAGTTGATGGGAAGCCGATGCTTTTAACACCCGAAGAATCAATTCAGATTCAAGTAAGTAAATTTTGTTCATGAATTCGCCAAATCAGAAGCTTTTTTTTTTTTTAAAAAAAATTCTTTCCTTGGTTACTATAAATCTATAATGAATGCTTAGCATTAGTATTTTTATTCTCACTTTGATGCTTCCTTTGTAGTCCTTTTTAAATTTTACATTCGAGGAAGTTTTTCTAAATCCTTACTTCAACATAAAAAAATAAAATTGCTTTTGTTTTATTCAGTAATGGCACTGAAGCAGTATTGCCTGGTCCAAAGTTGAAAATCCGGGTTAAAAATTTTTGTTACGCAAGCTTGACCGAGGTCAGCTGCTAATTTTACTATTACAAGAACACACTTCTCTGGTATCTTGAAATTTGGCAGCAACGTATATGAAAAAGGTTAGAGAACTTGAGGGTCTGGTATCTGTTTATCATCATTTTGCCATATTTTCCCTTTCTTTTTGTTGTATATATTCTCCATTTGTCTAATCTCTCTGTGTTGCCTGCTGATATTACAGAATAGAATTGGTGCAGATATCATCATGGCTCTCGACGATGTTGTGAAGACCACCATTACTGGTCCACGAATTAAGGAGGCTATGTACCGCACTCTTCGTTGGATAGACAGGTGTATAGAAGGTATGTGTGCCATGTAGTAACTTGGTAAATTTATTACTTTTGGCATACACAAAGATAAACATAAAAATGTCATTTTTTGATAAATTCGACCATGGTTGGTTTACTACCATGTATTTTGTGGGTTTCAAATCTTTCTTTAGTTTATTTGGATTCATTTTTACAAATAGAACCTTTCTTTCCTCTTCAATCTGATGTTATTTTTCAACTCCCTATCCTTTTTTTTTTTCTTTAATTTCAAAAGCTCACAAGAGACCGGAAGAGCAAAACTTATTTGGAATCGTGCAAGGTGGCTTAGATCCTGTGCTGAGGTAAATTTTAACTCAGTCTCATCATCATTCTTTTATCCTCCTTGTGTTTATGTCATGTTTTCTTTTTGTTTGTTATCAGGGATATATGCGTGAAAGGTTTGGTGGAGAGGAATTTGCCTGGGTATGTTGCTGTCTCACTGTCTCCCTTGGGCTCTGCTCTTGAGCTTTGTGCTTATTTGAATTGTGCCATATCTTGTCTATTTAACCGGCACATTGAGCTGATCATTGATGAAAGCTAGTTGATTATGATTTTGAATGCTGTTTTTATAATTTGGCCATTTTGTGTTTAATGGTTTGCCGCCCTTGTTTGGCAAATGTTAAGGACTTTCTGTTCCTTTCTTAGAACTTAATTATATTGTGCTTAATGATCAAGAGATTGAAGAAAGTAAATTTAATTCTGCGACAGCTATGCTATTGGTGGTCTTTCAGGCGGTGAAGATAAAGATTCATTTTGGCGTGTCGTTGCTCAGTGCACTGCTGCATTGCCTGAGGATAAACCAAGATATGTTATGGTACAAGACATTTTATTTTTTCAGTTCCTTATTTCTTTATCTTATTTCTATCTTGTGCTCTGCCACGTAAAATATTTATAATCTGATGCACTGTTTTTTGCCAGGGTGTTGGCTATCCATTGGATATTGTCGTTTGCAGCGCTTTGGGTGCTGACATGTATGACTGTGTTTACCCTACCCGTACTGCTCGTTTTGGAACAGCTCTTGTCCCTGAGGTTATGATTTCTAGTTACTGCACATTGAAATCTTTGAAATATATATGGGCATAGAAATGTTTCTATTTTTTGTGACTAACCTATTTAAATTTGTAAAAAAAAGTCTAGAGGTACAATTGAGGCCTTGAAAGGTCTTGACATCTTAACTGCTTTTGCTAACACAGTTCTTCGTGCAGGGAGTTTTAAAATTGAAACACAGAGCAATGGCTGATGATATTCGCCCCATTGATCCTACGTGCTCGTGTATGGTATGGCCATACTTTGAATTTTTAGGCTGTGTAGCGTCGTGATTGTGCGTATAAGTTGTTTTTAAATGCCATGCTATAGGTCTGCAAGAAATATACAAGGGCGTATATTCATTGTCTTGTCACTAAAGATGCTATGGGATCTCAACTTCTTTCATATCATAATTTATATTACATGCTGAAGGTACTCGTGTTCGAAGTAATACTGTTATACTTTGATTTTAAGTTTAAATATACTTTTCGATATTTATTATATGTGTGGATATTTATTTATTTTTTTTAAATGCAGCTTAGCAGAGATTTACATTCTTCGATTGTTGAAGGACAGTTTCCCGAGTACGTATTTCTTTCGCTCTTATATCCGTCGTCTCAATTTGTTGCTCTTTCACATAAAAAGTAATTTGCTTTGATGAGCGTCCTTTGAGGTGCTTATGGTTTTGAACTCACACCTAATTTTCCGTCTTTCTGCAGATTCGTATGCAGCTTCCTTCAGAAAATGGTATGCTTGGAGTTGTATTTATGCCTCCATTTTGTGTTATTTGATATTGTTCTGCATTATTTAATTTACACCATCTGATATTGTTTTGCAGTTTCCTAAAGGTGATGTGCCCGAGTGGGTTTGCAATGCCATGGAAGTTGCAGGAATTGATATTTCCTCTTGCTGTGCCCCCTTCGCACAGCTCGAGATTAAGAATAGTTAGAAGCATACATATTTTTAAAGCTAATTCAGGAATTTTCAAGATTCAACCTGAAAGCGAGTTTGACATAGAGATAGATTTATTTATTCACACGACAATTTTTGTAGTTCAGGCAGTGTTCCTGTTGGGACTATTGCACGTTCTAAGAATTCTTTGGGCTCGTCTTATAGGCAAGAATCGTGTGCCTTACCTAGGACATTGCCCATAGGGTGTGCTCATGATGTGGCAGACTCTGGTTTGAGCTGGCGAACCATGGACCAAGTTCATAGCATTTGCCCATCCTTTCTGTTGTACTATTTAAACTCTCAGAGAAAAGGAAGAACTTTTTGTCACTTGGTTTCGAAGGAATGTTATGGGGAAATTTTGTCTTGAACATGTTGCTTGTAAGTGCAAATTATTTTATTTTATTTTATTTTTTTGCTTAGAAGATAGATTGTGTTTGGCTGTTCAGGTTTTAAGTTAATTTTTTTTTTTTGGCCTGATTAAACATAATAAGTTGGAGACTTCCAATTTCAAGAAAAAAAAATTAGTATTTTTTGCGTAGAAGTTACAACTTAACAAGTCTGTATATATAGAATTTAGTGATGGAAGTATAATCATTTTAAACTAATTGAACTTGGATGGATGCTGCAAACGCATATCGGGAGTCTTCCAATCCAAGCTGGTGGGTTTAGAAAAATCTAAACCAAATCCGAGGGAAACTTAGCTCTTACATAGATGGTATGTATGCAAAGCCAAGTTTTTCTCCGCTATTAGTGCAAGTGTTTTTCAACCCAACTTGGATATACATAAATTGTCCACCTCCACGTGGAAGAAATTATAGAAATCCACATTTTCAGCGGATTAAAAAATTAATTTCATTTATGTATGTATGTACATCATGAGTAGACACTGGTCGACTTGTACTTGAAATTTATTACACTTGGGGCAACTCTGACATCATAAAAAGAAGCACATGGATTTCAAAATCGGAAGAAAACGTGGACAACTAACTATTGAATTATTCAATCCACGCGTAGATATAATTTTAGGAAAATTAGATAGTTATTGAATGATTCAAATATTCAATTCACTTTGCCATCTATTTTTGCTGCGTCTAAGTCTAATATGCCTATGAAGACGCAATTTAATTTTGATTTTTTCTAACCACAAAAATCTATATTATCTTTTCCATTATCATTAATGAACAAATTCGATGACAACATTGTTCATTCAAGTTGATACATTCCGCTATGGAATGTTAACCTTTAGAACAATGTTTGTTATGCATACATATTTGCATGTACAAATAAATTGAACATACCTAATTGTGTAATACTATCATTATTAATTATTCATTAACTTATTCTCTAACCAACAAGGCCATGCATACATGTCTAACTCTATTATAAAAACGTGAATCCTTTAAAATTCTCTCTATTTTATAATCCGAAAATACCCCTCTTATTATTATAGAATTACAACTATTTTAGTTAATAATTTTGATAAGACGTATAACAATGTATTTAACAAAACATATACATCACCACTTATTTAATATCTTATTTTAAAATTGCTAAGGATAATTATAGCAATGGTTCCTATAGTTTCAATTGTAATTGTTTTATCCCCATAGTTTCACTTACAATAGTAATAATTCTTACGGTTTGAAAAATTATTAAACACATCCCAAAGTTAAAAAAAAATGACATATTTAGTAACTTATATAGTTTTTGCTCATTTTTAAAATACTACAATAGTCAAAATAAGAAAAAACAATATCAATATTAAACAACATAAAAAAATTTATACAACAAAATAAATAATATATTGGTAATTTTATATATTTTCATCATCTACAAATTACTTGAAATTCATAATAAGAAGAAAATTTTTAATGATCATAAAACAAAATATAAAAGTTAAAAACTTCATTTTCAAAATTATTTTTGTTTTTAATTAAAATATTTTTCAAATTCCCATGCCAATGTAACTCGCATCTTTAATAAAACTACGTAACAAGTATTATAAGCCTTAGTGATAATTCAAATGAAAAGGTACGTAAAGAGTTACTCAAAATGACTTTAAAATATATTTTTTGATCCAATTTTAATATGAAATTTGGATAATTAGGAGTTAGCCTTGTAGTACTTTGACTTTCATAGTTGTAATAGGAGAAAAGGTTTGAAATTATATTTTGACTAAATTTAATATATTTAGAATTTTTATTGATTTCAATTAATTAAGATTAATTTTGATAAATTAACAATAATTTTCTTATTTTCTTCCAAATATTTTTACTAATTAGTATAAATATATTTTTTTAATAGCAACAATTTTATTTTTCCATTCAACAATTTTAAACTCAAAAGCAATTCATGTATATAATCTATTTATTTCATACTAATAAAACTTACAAAGAAACCTAATAAAAAAAGTTATCTTTTATTAGCCTAAATTTAAAACTTTTAATTATAGATTTTCTATCTAAATAAATATTTTTTGACATATAATATTTAAAAATTTTACTTTAATTGGCTCGTCTGGACATTTTCATAAAATTCACACGCATCGCGAATCTGTGTTTGCTAGTTCCCTAAAAAATGTTGGTGTTATTTACAATGTAAATTATCATCCAAGCCTTGAAAATTCCATTATGTAGGTATAGTTACAACGTAAATGTGTTCAATAATCTCATGTAGTTCCGCGTTGAATCTTAAGGAAGAGTCTCACTTGTGCAAATTAATTGAATAGTAATTATTAAAGAAATAGGGGCATGAATATAACAAAAATTTCAATGTTTAGTAACTCTAGTTAAAATCTTATTACTCATTCTTCTAAAACTTTCCACTCATTGTTATAAAAATGAAATTTTGATATCAATTCCATAGTTTATTAATATATATACATATACTCGAAAATTACTGCCGTTACTACTACTCATTCTTTTCATATTTACTTCTTATTGTTATATATGCTTTTTTATTTGTTGAAAATTTACCCTTTATTTTCTTCAAAACAAACTACGAAATATTTTTTAAGAAAAAAATGGCGTTCATAATAAAAGATAGTATCTTTATAGCGTGCGGTAGTAACTTATAAATGTAACTAAAAAAATTGTTGTGCTAACACCAAAATTTTCATTCTTATGTCTTAGCATTTCCCCATTTTAGGGCTTTATGAACCACCAAATCCTAGTGTTAATAACTTTACTAGTACATAAAAAAGTTATACATAGTATCATTATATATTTATATACAATATTTTACATGGACTCGTACAATTTTTTTGTTATATGCTAACCTGATTTAGTGGTTTTCCTTTATTAAAAGACCAATCCTTGTTAAAAACTTTATTGGTACCAAAAAGTAATACATACCAATTCTACTACATACTAATATATTATTTTCCATTCAGTCGTACATTATCTTTTTGCTAATAGTGTTTCCTACGTGGACATGTACTACAACCGTGCATGCACCGCCTCCATGGAAAACCGGTACACACTAACAAAACTCATAATTTTAAAAACAAATCTCAGCCCTCCATTTATTGGCCCCAACTTAATCTCAATCGTCCAATCCTTCTAGTTTGTCCCACCAAATTTTCAACCGTCAAAAAACAACAATTTCTTTTATTTTTCTTTTTGGTTTTGTGAAACAACACACGAAGCTCCCCATGAAATAACACCGAAAATGCATTACCAAAAACAGTACCTCATTTCCACCAGGACCGCAGCTATATATACAACAACACAACACATACATGCATAGATTTGCAACAAATACTAAGCCGACAATATCGAAAAATGGAAAACCGAATACTAAAGAATAACTATGGTATCGTAGGATCCAAATCCAATGCGGTGTGCAAAAAGCACCCGAAGCATAAGCAGTCTCCAGGAGTCTGCTCGGTCTGTCTTGGAGAGAGGCTCTCCCAGCTATCCGGCAGCTCATCATCAACCAACAAGGCTAACAAGGTTAGCGCCGTTTCCGCTTGTTCTTCCTATTCTTCGCTCACCTCGTCGTGTTACTCTTCGTCGGAGGGGTCACCCGTGCACCACAAGTACCGTTTGGCCTCAATGAAGCATGGGAAGGTGAGTGGGTTTCTGAAGGGCGGGCGGGAGGATATGTTTCGGAAGAGTAAGTCGATTGCGGTCGAGAGGGTGAGAGAGAGAGGAGAGGGGAAAAAGAATAAGAAGAAGAAGAGTGGGTTTTGGTCCAAGTTGTTGAGGCCTAGGAGGAAGAAGATGGTTCAATGATATACATATATATGAAGATTTATTTATATTTTTCATATGATTTTTTGGAAAATAGCTTTTTTAGTTTGTACACAGAATTTTTAGTTACATTTTTTTTCCCAGGGAAAAGTTAAAAAAAAAAAAGAAATCGTGTTTGCTTGTATGTTTTATCCGTGTTTGGTTAGGGTAAAAGTATATTTAAGCTTTTCTGCAAGATGGCAAATGAATCAAATAAATATTTACTCCTATTGAGCATTTTTATGCTTCAATTAGTTATTTTTTGAGGTGTTTGATGAATGATTTTTTTATTTTGTTTTTTTTTTTTTTGGGTTTCTTTGGAGTATATTAATAACTAGTCACTATGCTACGTGTGGTGAAATTTATTGTTGTATGTATTAGTTTGAATTGGCATTCTACTGCATTTGTTGGACAAGTTAATGGGCATTGCTTGGCCTAACTTTCTAAAATTTAATGGTGGATTTGCTACAAAATTTTTTTGAAGGAAAATGTGACGGAAAATAAAATAACGAACTTAAATTTATGATTTTTTGTGAATAGACATTTTTTTTTCCATTATATTTTCTTACAAGAAATTCTTGGTACTAAACGGAACCAAAATCTTTAGGGAGAGATATATATGATTTAAAGTGATACCATTAATATTTGCTTTTAGAAGGTCCTAATTTGAATTTTGTGGATTGTGCCCTAAAATCTAGGTTCATTCTGTGTTTTATTCTTGAAATTAAGTTCTTGTCTGCTTGTAACTTTTAAATAAAAAATTAGTTTTCTTAAAATTACCCATTTAGGAGAAATCTTTTAATTCTCTTTAGGTTAAAATAAAATAAAAGGAAAGAAAAAACCTTAAAAGTTCAACTAAACAAGCCCTAAATTGCCCCTTCATTATTACTTTGTATATTGATGTAGAAATTGTTAGGTTACCTTGCAATTTCCCAAACTACTATATTGTAATCAGACTAATATTTCAGCTTACATAAAAGTAGATTTTTTTTTTTTTTGGGGGGGGGATGCCATATACGAAGGGTATAATTTAAAAATTTTACAATTCGTATATGGGACATGCCTCTTAAATCAATTTTGACTTTTTAATGGCAATTTAGATATATATAATTGGGTTTATTAGCTCGACTTGTGCAAAAATCGACTGAGCTTACCATATGTGGGTTTGATCTAGTTTCTAACCACTTATGCTTTTAGAGAAGGAAAATACTTAGATTGATATTATAGCTATGCATAGTTTCAAGAGGCCCTGCCCCTAACTCTTTTTATACACGGTACAAGAATGAGCATAATTGGCTTAAAAAATTTTCGTTACCAATAGCCTAAAATTTGTCGCCAAAGAGTATTTGCAACAAAAATAAAAATTGTCACTAAGTCGCCGCCGATACTTTGACGCGGATTGCTTCTGCAACGTTTCGCCGATTGACGCCAATTGATTATTTTTCGTGTCAACATAGTTTTAAAGCCAAAAGCATTACATTTTGTTGCCAATAGTATTATTATTATTTATCCAAAATATAATTAAAAAAACTATTTAATATTTTGGCTACTAATTGTTTTTTAAGCCGATCTTAATTTTTGGTAACAAAGCATATTTGATGCGAAAAAAATTATTTTTGTTGCCTAATATATATTTATACCATTTTTATAATTTCATTAAAAATTCACGTAAAATATTGGGCGACAAATTTTTGTAGTCAATGTGTATTATTGTGTGATCAATGTGCATTGTTACAATTAAACTATTCAAATAACAAATTATAATCAATTCATAACACCATGCACTAATAAATAACTAGATTATCAATAACAAGAACATTTTTTTTGTCCAAAAAAAAAAAAAAATAGTGCAATGACAACCCTAAAAGCATAAAGAACATAAACTGAAAAAATTATAAAATTAGAAAACGAAATAAAAAAATAAGCATCCACGAACAATCAATTCATCTTTCATCTCCAAGATTTGGTATTCTCGGGACACTCCCATCAATCGGATGACTATATAGCATAACGATGCTTCTCATAAATTCAACTTGTTGGTTCTTGTACTCTTCCATTTTCTTATTTTGTGCTTCAATAATTTTCTGTTGGGTCTCAAACTTTTCCTCATTTGCTCTAGTCAAATCACTAATTATCTTTTTTAATTTTTGTATATATTTCTTATCTTGCTTGTTGTGAATATTTGATGTCATTGATGATTTCTTATCAAAGTAGGAAAACTCTTTGACCAAAACCTGTTGAAATAACAGATGTACCAAAATTTTTTCACCAGCATCCTTAGCCTCTGATGTAGGGTAAATAGAAAAAGTAAGAGATAAAAATATTAATAATTAATAATTTAAAATATGTGTGCATGAAAATTATAAGGCCCCAAAATTTTCAGCAATACTGTAGCAACACTGTTGCACCTTTATACAGTATTGAATAGTGATTTTATGAGGTAAATTTAGACATCAGTATGTCTACAACATGCCATGACCTAATTTTGAGACGGTAATGGCAT
>MKEJ01053898.1:0-14000 GCA_001753735.1 Embelia ribes | reverse complement strand
TAATAATTTAATTACTCCATCTATTATAAGTTATGCAAAATGTTAGATTAATTAGGAATATTGTATGAAAAAGAGTAAAAATATTTTTCATTTTAACAACATTGGTTAATCTTTCTTAATACTTGTAAAAAAAAAAAGTGAGACTATTAAATTAAGACATATGGAGTATTTATTAATGATGGATAATATACTTTAGGGTGCTTCTAAAGAATACCCTGAAAAAGAGAAAACAAAATTTTAAACTATGTATATTTTAGAATTTACAAAACCCAACATATTATAATTTTCCAAAAAAAATAAAAATAAATAAGCACAGAAACAACTATACTCATTGCCCAAATTTGACAGTGACACGGTTTGACATTCTTAATGGTCTGTATCAAGGGGATAGCATCCGTCATTGCTAAATCTCAAAATGCGCCCATCTACATATTTGTAGCATGTTCGGTCATTTCAAAACGTCTATACTTTTACATTTGATAAACGCATGAAACACCATTTTTTAATCAATCAAGCACACCTTGAGATTAATGATCCCCAAATTCGATCCGGCATGCCTTGAAATCGACTGCACCAAAGCAGCTCAAGTGTTAGCCTCGAATTTTTTGTGGATCAGATATACATTATTCTAGGGATATTTCAGTGTAGGCGAGTTGTAAACTTACATATTAGAAGTTATTTATCTCATCATCATAATCATACAAGTCTTAAATCCAAGTAAATTAGGGTCAGCTAAATAAAAACAAAATAGATTTTGCATTCAGATCGTTAATTTGAATTTAGATGTCACCCTTTCCTATCTAAAGCAACTTGCTCATTTATTTCTAGGATACACACATCATTTTGTATCACTTGCATGCACATAGTTAGAAATCACTGCTACTTTATTTTTTCAGTTCTCACATCAATATTCTTTCGAACTGTGCACTTATATGTTCTTTTATTATATCTCCAAATCACCATAAACAACTTTTTCCACCCTATTTTCAATTGAGGTTGTTTCTAACTTTATGCATATATCTTTATTTCTAATTATATTTTTCCTAATTTTTTCAAATATCCATCTTAATATATACATCTCTATTACTCTCATTTTGTATATATCTTATTTATTAATAGCTCAATGCTTACTTTCATACAATAAACCTGGTGTTATGTAATTTTATAAAACTTATATTTTTGCCTTAAAGGCATATTGCGATAGCATAAAATTACAAATGCAATTCTTCATTTTATCCATTCCGCTTGGTTTTATAATTGGCATTTATTTATATCCCAATATTAATTGGCAAAATTAATATTCAATAACAAAAATGATCCATCTCGATTATCATCCCTACACCTAATTTAACTACTATTGAATCCAACACACTTAACTTGCACTTCATATTATGCTTTTTATCCTATACATAGTATTAAAGAAGTGAGATCTCACTATCGCTTGTTTGGTTTCAGTTTAAAATTTTCAGTTTATTTTTTTTTATTTTTTTATTTAAAAATTGAATATCGTTTAACTGCTCAGCTTTTAACTTGAGTTTATTTGTTGTTTTAGCCTAAAAAAACTAAAAATTTTAAGCTGATTATATCCAAAAAAAATTTTTGATATAAATAAAATAATTTATATACTTAAAAATTACAAGGAAACAAATACCGGTTCGCGAATTCAATCATTTCTTTCTATCATATTTAATGGTCCCATTAATAATAGTGTAAGCCTAGACATACACCACACATTTGTCTCAATCCTGGCAAGGTAACACAATCAAAAGGAATTCTAAGTCCTCTCTATTTCCTTAATCTCCAATGACTTCACCTTTAATCCTCACTTAGAGATGATGAAGCATTCATAATGTTTTACTAGGGACCATTTCCAATTATTTCTAAGATAACAAAATTGAAATTTAGTGTACTCATAGTCCATACTCAATGCTCAGTGGGGAGTTTGGTGAATGTTTACCCCACCTTAGGAAAACGAAAAAAAGAAAGAAAGAAAGAAAAAGAAAAATAGAGAGGAAAATCTGCTTCCAATAATTTTGTTTCATCAATGTACCATTTTCCTTTTCCTCTAAAATAGCATTTGATATATTTAGAGATAGAAATGAAACCTTGTCTTTGCTTTGAAGTAGAGTGATGATTCCCTTACTGACACTTCTCTTGGGTATCACATTACTTACATAATACTACTTCTCGTTATGTATATATTAGTTGTTCAACAAAATATAAAAAATTGGGGCTCAGGATTGGAAAAAAAAAAAACATGAATACCCAGGGGCAGTTCTTTTTTGCATTTTTTAAAATTTTATGTCTTGCTATTATTCTGTTTGTAAATATAAATTCCAGGTCCAGTGCTGTTTTGGAGGTCAAGGGAGATGAAAGTTTTGAAATGGTGGAGAAATTGGACGACCATTTGGCCTGTTCTGGCAGAGAGAAACATGGGTAACTAAATGTTATCGAATTTTCGGTTATTCGGTAAACTAATTTAGTATTTTCAGGTTATTATTTTTTTTAGTGGCTGGAGTTTTTTTAAGTTTTAATTTTCTTGCCAACTTTGATTTACAGCTGCTAGTTATGTATCAAAAAAATTATTAGGTTGACCTTTCTGGGATATAACTTTTTAAAGAAACGAAAAAATATCTATGTAATTCTTGTGTTTTAGTTAGTTTGTTTAAACCTTGGAGTTCTTGGGTCACTATACATCCAACTTTCTCACTTTAAACTTCCTCTTACTTTAATAAGAGTTTAATGGGCTCGGGGGCTGCCTGTTAGAGGTGCTGGATAGTTCCTGTACAATGCATCCTGACCGTTGATTTTCGAATCAGTGATTGTGATTAATCAAGTTTTTAATTTAATTTCTTTTTGAGAATTCATACATTGATGTGCCGGATAGGGGTTGCCCAGCACCTCTGCCAGGCAGCCCCTCTCTATCTGGAGTTTAATAGCAAGGTGGTCAATTAAAGGGTTAAGATAACAATAAGTAATAATATCAGAATGTGATGTATACTCTGATACCCTATTAAATAATAGCCCATTAATTACCACCAAAAGATCTGTTGATGGAGTAAGTAGATATTCTAAGTGTAACTAGCAATCCACCATAGAAATTGAGCATAATATACAGAACAAGTATGTATTTGAATTAATTTTACAAGAGATTTGTTATAATTGTGAAAGATTTAGATTAAGAATTCTCCACTCTATAGGTTCTATAATCTTGAAAAAAAAAAAAAACTTCAGACAAAACTGTTAGTTATTTCTATTATAGGATGTAAACGAACCTCAATATTTATTTAAGGTCGAGAACTGCAATAAAATAAAGGAAGCCCTTGCTAACTATTTATTATCTCATGTTTGTATAGGATTTGTGAATTTGGTGAAATAGAAGATGAAACATGGACCATGGTGCAAAAAAAGGGGAATCAATTTGTAATAAATGAGAAACCATTTTATGTGAATGGGTTCAACACTTACTGGTTGATGGTATTTGCTGCTGATCAATCTACAAGGGGAAAAGTCACTGAAGTATTCAAACAGGCCTCTTTGGCAGGCCTAACCGTTTGTCGGACTTGGGCCTTCAACGACGGGCAATGGCGTGCCCTTCAGAAATCTCCATCTGTGTACAATGAAGAAGTTTTCGAGGTACCCAAAACAATTGACCCCCATGTAAATACATATGCAGGCCGTAAGATCCTATATATTTATAACTAACTCGAGAACTGACAGTTCACTTTTGCATTTTCGCATTAAGGCAGTGTCCTGTAGCACATGTGATACATTTTTTCGTATGCAATAACACAATTGGCTCGTTTTTCATTTGTAATCAATTTATGGATACGTATGATTTGTTACAACAATTTGATAGACTAGCGTACTACTTTGTATCATGATTCTTTGTATACTTCCAATTTCCTTAAAATGTGTTGAGTTGCAATGATCTAGTAGGTTTTGAAATCATAGTTCCATGTCTCCAAACTTGATAGAAAATGATATTCTACTTTTGTCCATAACTAACGAGTCAAATGTTTACACTTGTTCCGTGTACCAAGCTGCTAAGTGCTAACGAAGACTGTTTAATATGTACGGGAATAAAATTACAGACAAGGTTAAAAGTGGAAGATTCTTTTGTTTACTAAACGTTGTATTTTTTCTGAAGTTGTTAAGTACGATTGGATATCTTCAGCTCGTACTATGTTTGTTCGTTTAATTTCAGGCCTTGGATTTTGTCGTCAGTGAAGCGAAAAAGTACAACATCAGGCTGATATTATCGTTAGTTAACAACTGGGACGCATATGGTGGGAAAGCTCAGTATGTGAAATGGGGAAAAGATGTCGGCTTGAACTTGACCTCGAATGACGACTTTTTCACTCATCCAACTCTCAAAGGCTACTACAAAGCCCATGTTAAGGCATGTTTCTATACTTGCATTTTGTTTCAATTTCTAAGTAATTAGTTGATTTGGAAAAGAGTAGGAAAAGGATTGATCGCATTTAGTACTGTAAAATTCAGAATTGAGACAATCCATGGCTCGGATATTTGGTATTCTCTTATTTTCCCATATATCCTATTTGGGCAGAACTTTGTCATCAATGCTTTTTTTCTTTTGCTAATGATGCTTCAGAGAAATATATTCGGGTTTTTAAAACATACACGAACTGGGAACACTAGTTCAATTCTTTCCGGATTGAGCCTACGACAAACTAGTTACACTGATTATATTCTTCTTTATGAAAATAAAAGAACGTAAAAATGAAAACTTTTTAAAAGTTGCATTTAAGAGGAGAAAGTTACAAGAACAATCACACGATCAATTTTCCCAATTTCATTTCCATGCTTATCATCTGTTCTAATCAAGTAAGAAATAAGTCGCAACCATCGCTCAGGATTTAACTGAATAAACTTGAAAGTTTAAGGATGATATCGGGAAAATTTAATATTGACATATGACTGAGTATAGGATGGGGATAAAGTTTAGTAAATAGATGATTAGTTTTCATTTTTAAGCTTGTGGTAGATAATTTGACAATAACAGGATTTTATCAAATCTTTGTGCTAATTTTGGTTTTCTCTACAAATATTGTGACTATGTAGGCAGTGCTAAACAGAGTAAATACATTCACTAATATTACTTATAAGGATGATCCAACAATTTTTGCTTGGGAACTAATGAATGAGCCGCGGTGTGAATCAGGTCCTTCCGGGGACAAACTTCAGGTTCGTTTTTCTTCAGAATTTTAGTCTCCCTTTGGAATTGCTGAAGCAAATATATGGCCCCAGGCAATTATTTTATTTATTTATTTATTTTAATTTTTTTTTTGAGAAAATTTTTAGGCTTGGATAGAAGAAATGGCGGTTCATGTGAAAAGTATTGATCCGAAACACTTGGTAGAGATCGGGTTGGAAGGATTTTACGGTCCCTCAACACCAAACAAGGTTCAATTCAATCCAAACACATTTGCTCAACAGATCGGAACGGACTTCATCAGGAATCATCAGGTTCTTGGTGTTGATTTTGCTTCGGTTCACATTTATGCAGACTCTTGGTAAGTTCTCAAAATTTTCTAATCACAGCTAGATATACTCAAAACTTTTACATATGTAAAATTAGTTACTTTTTTACGTCATCTAGAAGCCGAAAACTTGAGTCTTAATACTGCATTTCTCAATTTGTCACGAAAATGTGACAAAGGATTTCCCAGTCGATCTCGGATGCTCATATCCTATTTGTGAGCTCGTGGATGCAAGCCCACATCAAGGACGCCGAGAATGTCCTTGGAATGCCAGTCCTTTTCTCTGAGTTCGGCGTATCTACAAAAGATCAAGGGTATAATTCATCGTTTAGAGACACCCTCATCGAGACTGTGTACGATACCATTTTGAACTCCACCAAGCAAGGAGGGAGCGGAGGCGGAAGCCTTTTGTGGCAGCTTTTCCCGGAAGGTACGGATTTTATGGATGATGGGTACGCAATTGTGCTCTCGAAGTCTCCTTCGACTGCGGACATTATATCACTTCATTCCAAAAGGCTCAAGATCTTCAACTCTTTGTGTACTTGGAAATGCCATTGGGGTTGTAAAAAGAAACATGCTTATCCGACAAACCCCAACCGTGATGATCTTTGAGAAATTGCAAGGCTTGAAAGATGTGATTCACTGAAGTGTGTACGTGTGTATATACATGAAAATTAGCTCGGAGAGAAAACTAGTACGGTGAGCAATGAAAGAGCAGAAAAGCTGACGGCTCGTAAAGATATGTAACAGGGCTTGATGTATTACAAATGGACCATTACTTCATGGTTAATATGGAATGTATGTACCAAGTATGCAATCAAATAATAACCTCACATGGTTTGAGGACAAACATTTAACGAATCGTTTTTCATCCGTTTCCAACTCGGAGAATTTCTAGATTTCAAAGCCCAAGAAATGCCTCCTAGAACTCAAGATTTTTCATGATGGCTGAAGGAATTTGCTGCTTTATAACTTCACATGCTTGACATAAATCATAAGAATTTTGTTCAATGTCTAGATTATGAAGCATGGATATTGCATTATGAAATTCAAAGCTGGTATAAATTGCAAAATCATTTCAGTAATAAAATTCCAAACCAAATATTTTCAAATCCCAAATGGCCAGTACAGGCGTAGTAAATTCATAACCAAGTTCAAATGTGAAATGTTACAACAATTCGTCATCCTTAAATCAATGGGAATAGACGGCAAACAATGCAGTAGTTATGATTCAGAAACACTGGCAACACAAAAGCACTAAAGAAAACAAGACTCGCTCCAAAACTAAGTGTCTTAAGAAGATAATTTAGCACATTGGGCCGCTCTTCTGGAGAAACGAAGCGGCTGGCCTCACGTAAGTGAATCCTTGGAATATGTCAGTGGAGTTCGGACTAGACACGGGGGAATCCTGAAGCGACGCATCGGTCCAGCACTTGTCGAAATTTGCAATGCAGAGCTGTCCTGATACATTCGGGCGAAAACTGGGCTGGATTTCCCTAGCCTCCAATTTCTTCCAGTTGATCAGCTTGAACCATTTGTGGCGCTTTATTTCGTTGCTCCCATTGGGTCCACTTCCTAGGCGTCTGCTTGGATCTTTTTGTAGAAGCTGCATGACCATAAAAACTTTTAAACGAACTGTATTTTTAAATAAACATCGTTGCTCTATATGATGTTATGAGAAGATGAAATGTATCAATGCATGACTGAGGCTGCTGTCAAATTTTTTTGTTTTTGTTTGCAGTTTCGGGGGAACGAACTGTTGCTTTCATGCCCTAGCATTTTCAAAGAAGATGATTATAAAACTAAACAAAACAGCTTCTTTAGGTATCCAAAATTGATATTTGAGGGAAAAAAATAGTAAAAACCTGCTTTTAATGACGAAAGTTTTGGTAGCAGTATTCTTGTTTTATAACCAGAAACACTTTTACCAACTATCAAGCACCAACAACACCACAAGTTTTCTTAAAACTCTATTGCATCGCCCACCCACTCTTTTCTCATCCCTACCCAATCTTAAGTATCTCATCAACAACGAAACTATGTGAACTGCTAAGAAGCACAGATTCAAATGCGGAATTATATGCGACAACTTCTAAAAATGATGGACGCAGATGCGGTGCAGACTATGCAAATTTTTATTTTTAATTTTTTTTTCTTGGGTTTTATATGGTATGCAATAGATAAGTAGTATTGGAAAACAAATGATATATCAGAGAAACAGAGCTCAATTGCTGCATCAGAGAGGAGAAGATTGCAATCGTAGTAGCAGAGAGCAGAAGGTCGCGATGGTGTGTAAGTGAAGCTGGAGACTTGGGGCTTCTTTATCCTTTTCAGTTTCAAAATTATACTTACATCCAATACTTTTTAGTATTACTAATTAACCCCAACAGCTGAAAGTATAACAAATTGACCCTTCCGCCATATCCCTGGAGTGTCTCAGCCGTGTCCCCCGCATGTCCCTAATTAAAATAATTAAATATCACGCCACGTGGTGTGTCCGATGCACATCTAGACGTGCCCTAGGAGAATATGTGTCCGTGGAGAATTCAATGCAGATACTGCACCCAATTTGGAGTGCCCTTATAGGTGAACTATTACAGATAGAAGTCATCGTAAAAGTGTAAACCTAACTGATATAAGTAAACAACCCCATTTGCAACAATATTTCTAGATTCATAACTAACAACAAGTTAGCTTTTAAAACCACCAAACTGCAGAGTTCTCCAAACACCACAGTTCGGAGACACTGCACTTATGTCTCAACGTGCTAAACAAGTCTGCTACCCCCAGCAAACACGCTTTTAAGTTCTCAAAACTCCTCAGTTTGGACAATACTCCCTCCATCCACAAATAATTGCACACCTTGATTGTGCACGTGGATTAGGTGAATTCAAAATTTTGCATTTTAAAATTTGAATAAACGACAAAACTTACCCTCTAGATTTTTGTCTAATTCATGTTTCTATCAAGTATAAGGGCAGCATTGTCATTCAACTTATTTTGAAATGATTGAACACGGTCCAAAAATAGAAAGTGTTCAATTTTTTTGGACCGCCCAAAAATTGAAATACGTTCAACCTTTAGCAAACAGAGGAAGTAACAAAAAATCCAATCACCATCAGACAACCATAGAAAAAGCATTAAAGTGGACCCAAAATGAAGTGATCACGTGAAAACAAAATTGCAGAGAAGATAAGGTCATGTATATTTACCCCTTTCAGCAAAGAGTGCGCATCGCTTGACAAAAATGCTGGCAGCTTCATTTTGTCCTTTACTATCTTATGCTGAACTCTATCACGACTACCGCCAATAAATGGAGGCTGCACCCAAACAAAAAAAAAAAAGATAAGGGAAACTTTAATGAAGCGTCCAATCAAAGACCCAACGAAAAGAATGATAAATGCATCTTGTGGATACCCTTATGTAAGCTAGTGACTATAAATCCAAAACCTGCTATAGCATTACTTCATACTATATAGAACTGTAACTTGCTCATAAAACAGATAGAAAATTATTCACAGAAAAAGTGCCCAATGAACCTAAAAGAAACTCGTGCAAATCAACTGTGTTACTAATCGGTCTTCTAAACTGTCATTTGACCCACATCTCAGAAACAAAAAAATAAGCAAAATGCTAACACCCGCTTACCTTCCCAGTGAGCATCTCATACAACAAGATTCCAACACTCCACCAGTCTGCAGCCTTATCATGGCCCTTGCCCTGAATTATCTCAGGTGACATGTATTCTACAGTCCCACACATTGAATTTGATCTTGTATTTTCGTCGAATTGTTTTGCCAGACCAAAGTCGGTCAACATAGCCTGCAATATTAATAAATATAAACAGTCCATCAATAAATAAATACATAGGATACTAAAATTCAACTTTTAACACCTTTTCTTTCGTGGGTACATTTGTGTGTGTGTGTGTGTGTGTGTGTTTAAGAGAGAGGGGAGGGAGGGGAGAGTACATGGCCATCTGCATCCAGTAGAATGTTCTCAGGTTTGAGATCTCTATGCATTATCCCTTTAGCGTGAAGGTGAGACACTGCCGAAACAATCTCTGCAGTATATATGCGTGCCAGGTCCTCCCTGCAACAACAAAAAGAGAGATAACCAACTTACATTATACATCTCAATCAGGAAAAAGGAAGCTTAAAAGGAAAAAGGAAGCTTAAAAGCAAATTGACAGAACATACCTAAAAAGTCCCTGGTGATAGAGTTGAAAAAACAGGTGTCCACCATTCACAAAATCCAGCACAAGATATAGTCTGTACTTGTTCTGCAGATCAAGAAAGAAGCAAACAATTAATGAGGCAAAAAAAATTAGAAAACAAGTACAAATGATCTTATAACTGATGACATAAAACATACTTGGAATGAGTATCTCAGCTGGACAACAAAAGGATGGTGCACTGTGGTCAAAATATCCCTCTCTGCTTTCATGTATTCGGCATGGTTCTTCTCCATTATCTTGTCCTTTCGCATAACCTTCATCGCATAAATTTCCGACGTTCCCTTTTTCGTCACCTGGTATACTTTCCCAAATGCGCCCTGACCAACAAGCTTCATTACCTCAAAATCTTCAAGGGAAACACTTTGGACCTCATTAGGATTAACATCAGCATATTCAAGGTGTTCTTCAACAGTGTCGTTCACCACGAGTTCTTGAATAACTTCAGCTGTATCATCTATGGTCAACTTACTCAGCTTCAAAGATTGATTCACACAAGAAGATGGTCCCACCAAAGAATGTGACCGGTTGTAAATGACCACTGGGTCATTGTAGACAACCTCAGTAACATCAGCAGTGGGCAAGGAATTTTCAGAATCGAAATCAAAAACTTCTACTGAGGCCTGAGCTGATAAAGGGCCGAATACATCAGAAAAGTCCAACTCAACATTATCTAGAGGAACAACTTCGGGGATGCTCACAGGGAACAACGGGTGATTCTTAAAGGATTTGCAGGTTTGAGTCGTAACTGGGGCAGATAACTGAGAGGAAACCATTATGCCTAATACTCTCCAAGAAGGATAAAAATCTTCGAATGATTAAGCAAGACACAGATGGCCAAATGTTAGTAACGACTAAGGATGAAGCTCCTCAAAGGACTGTAGAATACGAATTGCTAACGGGATCCTATCAATGTCCTTAATCAAATTAAAGTTCACGAATGCTGTCTTGCTGAGCTCTGATAGTAGGCAGAATACAATGCAGCAGAAGAAAACGCAACTGTTTCCCGATTTACAGGAAACGATGGATCCCACAGCAGCTCTAGAACTCATGAAGATAATTATCAACCTGCATTTAAAAGTGAAACAAAAAGATTAAAAGGTCAGGATTCCACAGCAAAATATATTGAAACTTCAAGCTTTTTTGATACGAGAGACAGTCAAAATAGTCAATAGAACTTCAAAATTTTGTTTTGATTCACAATAAAATGTTTTTGAAATTGGTAACCTGTAATTGCTCATCCAGCTAATCTGTTATTCGATACAGAAAATATAGTCCAATCTCGTTTTATAAAAATTCTTTTCATGGCTGGACAAAAAGACTCGTTATCAAAAATGTGTTTTACTCATAGTCAACCACAATTTTTACATAGTCCATATTGTTGTTGCTCTCTTATTTTACATACAATATTATTATCTACTGGGGAGCTAAACAGATATACTGTTGCTCAATTTCAAAGAGCCTATAATGCTACTTTGCTTGTAGTTGTGATTTATAGAACTGTTATTGTTAGGAGAAGCATAAAGTGCAAGATTACCTTTTTATGATACACAGAAAAATCAGATTTTGATGAATATTAGTCACAAACATAGCAATAAGTGATTCAAGTTAATGTGTTAGACCTAAGCACACAATCATGGACATAAACAAAAACTAGAACTTTGCTGTGTAACAGAAAAATACACGAAAAAACATCACCGTTCCCCTTCACTCCTAAGTCCCAAATAGAAAAGTAGAGAGAAAGAAAACAATCACAAGATTAAAAATCAATGTGAACTACAGTCTATTTCAGGCCATTCCATGCTAAATGTTTAGGCGCACACAAACAAAACTATGTGACTTTTAGAAACCAATTTAAATATCTCAATGAAATCACTATTCAACAAAGTTGCGAACTGCAAAATTAGGCGAATCGAAATAGATAGTTTTTTGGTCAAGAAGAAGACTAGTATCACAGGTAAATAGGAAAGAACTAATGTTCAGATTCTCCAATTCACGTCATCGTACTAATGTTCAGATTCTCCAATTCACTTCATCGTTCAAATTTTCCAGCTTCCCTCCTAATTTCCTTTCCTTATTTGGTAATCAAACAAATGAGCGAATGAAGAAGCACAAATTTCATTAAAAATAACGAATCTATTGTCCAAAACAAAAAGCATAATTCATAATTATAATTATAAACATAAAAGATGAAAATTATTTAAATCCAAATGATGAAACAACTACAATTTAACTGATTTCAACAAGGACAATGCAAAGGTTAGGTAAATATATAAAATTATCATCCTTCACCAAGAACAAATTATCACAAACACGGTAAAATAAATTACCACAAACACGGTCATATAAAAGGGAAAAAAGAACCTATCTTTCTGAACTTCAATTCTATTTTTCTGTAATAATGCTCGAATTTCCTCCCAATAGTTTATCCTTTCTCAGCAAACAAAACAAACACACAATAACACTAACACAATAGAGCCAAAACCAGCAAACCAAAATTCAATAACAAACAGCAATAATCATAGTGGAATGCAAGGTAAAAGGTCCACCAATTTTCAAATTCGTTCTATATCTCTCAATATAAGCAATAAATCTCAACAATGCCAAAAAAAATAGATAAGATGCAGAAAAATTAGCTTGCTTTTGTCTAGAAAAGTTTCCTACTATCACAACAAACAAAAGATAACCAATCCCGGAGTTTCAATTACTACCTCAAGTAAAACAACCAACAAACACAATCTGCGAAAACCAACAGATCAATAATCCAAACAAACAACATCACACGTATCATTTAGGACTATAAGATGAAGCAAATGCCACGTATATAAACCACTTTAGACTTCTTAAAGCACCAAAGTTTGGAGCTTGAATTTAAGTCATTCCTTCAATTTTTATTTCCTAAATTGCTTTTGGTTATTAAACAAACAAGCACAAGATCTGCTGAGAACAACAAGCACAAGATCTGCTGAGAACAACAAATCAGTTGCTTGAAGTGAACGTCAAAAAAGAAAAACTATAGGGTAGTACACTAGTTTTCGAAATCACTCTATATCTATCAACAAAAGCAACAAATATTTGACCAAAAAGCGCACAAATTAGGTAAAAGCAGCAAAATCAGCTCTACATTGGCCGACAAAAGTTCCCTTATATCACAAAAATAAAAAATAAAAAAAACTTTAATAATTTTATGTTCCAAATTTTCAAATTTCCGGTAAAACAGGCAGAAAAAACAACCAAAAGACAAAATCTGATCATACCCTCAAATAGATTACTCCAAAAAAAAAAAAACCTTACATATCTCGAACTAAAATACCCAAAAAAAAAAACAATTTTTGAAACCCTTTTCAATTTCTGAAAGCAATTGGATTCAACTTTTCTCTTCCAATTTTCCAAAATTTCACCAAATTTTCGTTAATCTAGTAAACAAAAAATCAAAAGACCAGCTATAACATCAAATCAATCATTCAAAACACGCAAAAATGACAAAATCAGATCAAATCCCCAAATCAATAATCCAAAACAACGAGCACTAATGCATACTTAGAACAAAAATACAAATAGAACTCCAATTTTTTAGGCCTATTTATTGTTATTTCTTCCAATTTTCCATATTATCTCCAAACTTTCATTCCTTTACACTTCGTTTGGTGTTAGGATTTTTTTGTGAAAAAATGCATTGGAGAGAAAATCTCTTCAAAAAATAAAAATTAAAAAGAGGCTAAAAAATCATGAATGCAATAACAACAATTGTCCCACGATTAATCCCTGCACCAAACAGATCATTAATAAACAAACAATTAGAAAACCAAATAAAACCAGCAATTAGTAATTGAAAACAGGGCAACATAAGAAGGGGATAATGGATCTATAAAAATAGAAAAGGGTTTGAAAGGTTTCACCTTCTTTAGAGAGACAAAGCAGGGGTCAAGAGATGGCGAATTGGGAGACTTTTATTTAGAGTGAACTTCGCTAATGGTCTGGCAAGGACAGAGAGGGGCGGAGATGGGTTGGGCGGAGAGAGAAGGGTTGGGCAGTGCAAATGTTGATCTAATTTTGCGGTGCAAATGGTTTCCAGGGTTGGGCTGAGTGACGAAGAGTTAAAAATAGGGTTGTGGTTAATCTAATTTTGTTGCAATGGCGGGATGTCCAAAATTTTTTTAGGTAAAGCTTATGTTGAAAATGTAATAATAATTAGTTACGGATTTAGCCACGGATCTACGATACTCCGTTGTAAACTCAATTGCAAATATATAATTATAAAA
>MKEJ01053889.1:0-16117 GCA_001753735.1 Embelia ribes | reverse complement strand
GATAATGTGGCTTCTTCATGAAAATAAGATAGTAAATTGCTTTCGGATAGAACATAAAGTTTGATGAGAACGAGATACATTAAATTAAATAAAAATTAATTGTGTGAAAATATTTAATTGGATTTTTGTTTGTAATCTATCTCGCCCTTAACTACTATGGGACACATAAGTTAATCTAATTTATTTAAATGTTATTTGATTGTGCAATGTATATTATCTCTCTATTTTTTCTATTTTGCTTAACGTTTCCTTTTCTCTCGCCCTCAACTTTTCACTTTTCTAACCCCTTAAAAAGGGTTCAAATTTCAAGAAAATAAAAGTGATGAAGCGAATATACATGTCACGTAGATAATTTTATTTCAATATCGAGTTTCATTTGGAATGGCTTAAAAGGTATATATTCAGCAAAAATAGAGCATACAAAATTTGAATTTGTGAAACTAAAATTTTCTTGTATAATATAGGGCAAAGAATATCATTATTTTCATGTATAATATCAATGTGTGTCTTATGACTAAGTGAAGTTGCTTGGTGTGGTTTAACTAAAATTGAATTTGCGAAACTAAAATTTGAATGTACTGGAAACAAATGAGAGGTTTTTAGTTTTCCTTTCTTTTGTTATTTTCATAGGCATTAAAATAAAAACTCAGCTTAACTTTTGTGTTCCGAAAAAAGAAAATAATGATATTCTTTGCTACGGAAAGAACCCAAGTTTTTAGTTGAAAAATGTAGGGTCGTTGCATTTGTGGACCTGGTTTTCCGATCACTTACTCTCGATTTTCATTCCACGAATTGTTTTATCTTTTGCTGCTACTTTTGTGGTGGTCGCGATAGAAATAGAAGAGCATAGCTCACTTCCATCACACACAACCTTAGTTATGAGATATCTTATTTTTTATTTTTTATTTGTCAATTTTATAATTTTAATATTTGAATTCTATTTTCGTGATATATATTCTGCCTACTTTTAATAAAGTTACTAAAATCATAGATATGGCTTCTATATATTTTAGTATTAGGCCCACGAGCCTTTTAGGATTTGACCATTCTCTCTTGTGTTATTGAATAACATTAATTGGGAGCTAATGTTGAAAGTAATATTTTAATACTATATTGTTTTTTGTATGGTTGAAAGATCTATAAGATTGATTTGAATAAATTTATGCTCAATTCATAGAAGTTGCAACTTTATAAACAACAATTTTCGTGAATCCGATGGGATTATGTTATGTAATACACTCTTGAATACCATTTACAACTTTATTATTACTCTTGCTTTATTTCGAAAAACTTTACTATTTTATATTCATTCTATAGGCTACTTATGCAATATTATTAATATAAGTTGTAACACCAACCCCCAGAAAAAACAAAAAACTGGTTGACACGTGGCCACCTACGATTTGATGACACTGCACTCAGAGACTACACGCGCTTCCACATACGCGTGCTTACAACAAACTATTCACTCTACACCCTTAGGTTCGTATTTCATAGACTTAAAAACCACGGAGTTATACAATTTGACACTTAAACCCCTAAATTTGACAATGTTGAAGCCCGTCGTTGATTGGTTCAGAATTTTGCTAAACTGGTCATTTCAAGTCTTATAACTGAAGCTCCTGTTTTATTTTTCCACTCAATGCAGAAAGCACAAATAATATATAATTTTGAATTTTTGGCTGTTGTTTTATATTGACAAGGTAGAAAAATAAGGTACTAATTATACTCAAATGGCACCCAACAATATAAAAAAATAAACTTGAATTAACCCTTTCCGTCGTACAAGAAGCTACTCAAATGCCAAGCCCTCCCATATAATCTATTTTATGAATATACTTTGTCAATGTGTTTTTATAATTGGCGATTTTGGACTTCAAAAAATCAAATGGACACTTCGTAATTGAAACTAAGATACTCATTGTACTATATCAATGCGAATGACAATTCAATATAAATGAATATAAATAACGCAAGTAACTTATAAAACTAGTGCAACTCATAATTTACAAAGTAATTACAACTAGTTAGGTCCCGTTAAACAACATACATTAAACCCAACTTCGTTTAATAATCTTTGACACGCCTAAAGACTTATCCAAGTATTAATAAATTTTATGTCCATTGTCTCTACCCCAAGTATGAGATACACACCTGGGGGAAACTGCACTTAACGGCAACTTTTGTGTCTACAAGTGTAATAACCAAACATTAGGGGTACAGATTAATTGAACCTTTTAGAGAATTTGCACGTTCTTTCGCTGCTGGATTATATTAACTGGTGGTTAAAGAATTTCTATAAATATATAAAATTAATATATATTTTTTATGACATCACCTCATTTCACCATTACACTTAAAAAATTAATATATGCTCTTTCCAATCACTCAACTATTATAAATTAAAAATAAAATATAATATAAGTATTTAAAATAATTAAATAATAATTACAAATTAAATTTTAAATTTAATATTTTAAAATAATTATTTAACTTAAAATTACTAAATACAACATATAAACTAAAAATTAATATATACAAAAACTAATTTTAATATTTAAAAAATAAATAATTATAATTTGTATTAGTATTTATGAAAATTTTAATTTTTTAAATATAATAAAAATAATATTGAATTTAAATGTTAATATTGAAAATATATATTTTTTAAAGTTAAATTTAAATTTATATTATAAAAATTAATATTTAATACTAATAAATAATAGTTCTTTATTAAACAATTCTATTTATATTTATATCATTCATATAATAAATTGTTCTAAAATATTTTATTTATATTTTTCTTCTATCTCATCACTTCTATTCCGCTCTCTCTTTGTTTCCAATAATGAGATTTTATTTATATTTTTTTATTTGTATAATTAATTAAGAAATTAAGATTATAGATTTAAAGTTATAAATAATATTTTTTTATTAATATATAATTAAATAATCAATATTTTATAATTAAATATATTGATATATATGAAATTTTAAGCGAGAAATAATATTTTAAAAAATAAAGAATATGAAAGATAATATGTGAGAAATAAAAATTATACAAAATTGAGATATAATCTATTTTATCCAGAAATTATTATACTAGATGCATTTAGGAAGAAATAAGAAAGCTTAAATATTATCGCCGGCTGATAGGTCAAGGGAGGGAGAGGGAGAGAGAGAGAGAGAGAGAGATTTGAAAATTATTTGTATTGAGAAATAGAGAAGACGAATCGTCAATAGCAAGTACCTAATTGGAGATGCAATTGCTTGCTTGTCTATACATGTATATATATACATGCATGTATGTATGTATATAGTCTAGTATAATATTAGTGTATATATGCCCTGGCTCTCTTTCTCTTTCTCTGGGTTCGTCTTCCTTCTCTCCTTCGTGCCCTAGATCTCGACGGCGGAGCTCGTCTCTCTCTAGATCTTCGTTTCAATCAGGTATTGGGTCTCTCTCTCTCTCTCTTGTTTGGTTTATTGGTGTTTTTGTACTCATACTCGTTGATTTTGTATATTGAGAATAAATTGGTTCCGTTTGAAATTATAAAATGTTGTTCTTTTAATACCCATTAGAAAAGAATCAAATTTTCTTGTGGGTTTGATTTGTTGGTGTTTTTGTACTCATACTTGATGATTTTGTATAGTGAGTATTAGTTGGTTTTATTTGAAAAGTGGAAAGTACCTTTTTATTATGCTTATATTATAATTTTTAGTATGTATATACTAGAAAGGACCAATTTTACTTGTGGGGTTGAACTATTAATGGATGATCTTTTGGAATTAAGTAGTTGTAATAAAATTCAGACACTTGATTTCTTGAGTGTAAACCTATTCTTGGAAGCAATTTAGTTAGATTTTGTGTGAAGATTTGGTTAACTTGCTATGAATTTGAATCAAATTGGGTATCTTTGAGAGGATTATTATTACATAAGCAAACACTTTTGTATTTAATACTTTGACTTCTATGGTTAGCTTAAGGTTTACTTTTGGAAGAATCTCCAAAGGAGTAGTTTCTTGCTTTCTAGTGTTTAATTTTGTTGATTAGTTGACAGCATTTTGAGAATAACTACTTTATTCGGCAAACTGCAGTTATAAGGCGTAGATTTTGGGATTTTGTCTTATTTTTATAGTTCTCTTGGTGTTGTCGTTGTTCCAAACTCGATGCTTTTTGGCATTGAGTATGATTACTTTGCAGTTTGCCCACACTTATCCTTGTAAAATTTATCTTATTTTTTGAAGACCCTTGGGCCTTTGAAAAATAATTAAGTAACGAATGAAATGGTATTGGAATTGGGGATACTTTTAGAGTTGGATTGGAACGCCTTTCTTTTTTCGGTTTGTACCCTTTGAGTTTGGCATATAGCCTTTTAATATAAGATTCTTTTTCTTACATTGCGATATTGTACCAATTATTTTCTTAATGGAGATATTCTGTGATTTTAATTTTTGTATATTTTGAGCCTTTTTCCCAAATATCTTTTTCATCCATTAAACTAATTTCCCAACAAAATTTTGTAGATAATGATACTGTTGGTATTAGGAATTGCTGATATATATGTCTTCGCCTGCAGATTCAAGTTCAAGCTACATTCCTATTAAGTCATCTGATAGTGGAACATTTATCGGACTTTAGGTGGTTTCACTTTGCAAAGGGTTCTCTGCATGAAAACTGGAATAGTGTATACTTAGTTGTTATTCATTTTAATCCTAGATAGATAGATGAAGACAGCTCAGACGGGGCGTTTTAACATGAAGGGCATGCGCACTCGATCACACTTAAAGAAGCCAAAATGGATCATCGTATTGGTCTCTTTAGTCAGTTTGTTCTTGATTTGCATTTACCTGTATCCACCCAACTCCTGCAATGTGTTCTCTTCTAATGGTTGCAAAGTATTTTCTGGCTGGCCGCCTGCTCCTGTTAGGGAGTTCACGGATGATGAGATAGCTTCCCGAGTTGTGATTAGTGATATTTTGAGTATACCACCGCGCCCCTTAGGGAATGCTAAAATTGCATTTTTGTTCTTGACCCCTGGTGCATTGCCTTTTGAACAGTTGTGGGATAAGTTTTTCGATGTAAGCAATCAACGTCCTTTGACTTATATGTTATTTTATACCCTTTTGTTTATCAATACCTTTGCCAAAGTAAGTTGGTTTTCCTGGCCACAGATATTTGGTGGAAATCGATGTCTTCTAAAATCTATTTGTCATGTTCTCTTTCTGAGGTTGTTTGTTATGCTTCATTCAGTTTAAGGGTTTAGAATTTAGACATTTTTTAATCCTTTTTGGCAGGGCCATGAGGGCAAATTTTCTATCTATGTTCATGCATCCAAGGACAAACCAGTCCATTTTAGCCGTTTCTTTAAACATCGAGAAATTCGCAGTGAAAAGGTTAGTTACTATTTTTCTCTGCGCTTCAGTTTTTGTTTTTTTTTTCTTTTTCTGGTTTTGATCTTGAGTTGGAATGCTAGCGGTGAAGTGTCGTCCATTTTCACCTAAGCTTTTAGTACATCCTCTTGCTGTTTTTATGCTATTTTAGTTTAGCGATGGGATTCAAAAATGATGAGTACAGGCAGTTAATAATGTAAATGCCATGATATATTTATACCTATAGTACAGATAAGATGATTTAGCACTTGAATTTTAGAAAATTCTTGTGGCTTGCAACTGAATGATTAGATTGGTTGCTGGTCTGCTATATAACCTGCTGGCTTCTGGCTGCTTATGGGAACTGATAGGGGCTGTTGTTTTGTTTTGGACTCTTTTAACCATCGTAATGTTGGTTTAATGTATAGATTTTTTTCTTGGGCGAAAAAGCAGGTCTTGAGCGTACAAACTATCAAGTGGTAGTGTTATTTGTTACTATAAAATTTATGTTCATTTGCGGCACCAGTTGTCCTTATTACTTGTCACTTGTTATATTATGTTCTAAATGATAAGATAATTAGAGTTTATTAATTCAATTTGCAGGTGGTCTGGGGAAAGATTTCAATGGTTGATGCTGAGAGACGCCTGCTTGCCAATGCACTTGTAGATGCGAACAATCAACATTTTGTATTGCTTTCCGATAGGTGAATGAATGATTATAAGTACCGCTATTAGTATTGAAATTGTGTTCACAAAGTGTTACTAACAGTTGATTGGTGTGCCCTCTTTCTACAGTTGTGTACCATTGCATGATTTTGACTACATTTACGACTATCTGTTGAGCACAAATATTAGCTTTATAGACTGGTGGGTACAATTATCTGCATTAGACTTGCAAATTCCCCTTTTACTGGTTTGAATCTTATGGATATGAGGCTCTCTTTCATTACTACCCGTGCTTCCATTCATCCAGCTTTGAGGATCCCGGTCCGCTTGGAAATGGCAGATATTCAGAGCATATGTTACCAGAAGTTATAAAGGCCGACTTTCGGAAAGGCGCACAGGTATAAGCTTAGAAAATGAGTTTGAGTACTATTCTTCCTGTTTTAAAATTTTCACAGATTTCTGTTTATCTCCTGTCCAAGTCCTAAGAGAAGGGCCTTCTGAGATCTAATTTCTTCTTTCTTTGATCTTTTCAGTTTACTTATCTATATAATTTTTTTTTTAATTTGCGCAGTGGTTCACAATGAAACGGCAGCACGCAGTGATAGTAATGGCTGATAATCTCTACTACTCAAAGTTTCGAGATTACTGCAGGGTATTTCATCTTCTTAGTTATTGTTATGTGTTCTTTTGTGATTCTTACATGTCTTGTAGTTATTCAGACTGTTTATCAAGCATGTTCTTATATGTGCTTGAAAGTAGTGGCCCTTTCTTGGGCCTTAATTTTAAGTAGATTAGGCATACAAATAAGCAGGTTTGGGATTATGCTCATAGTATTGGTAGATTCAGTGATGTGTTTTGATATTCTTTTTTGGCTGAAAATATGTTCTGACATATCAATGGTGTTGGTTTTGCAGCCAGGTATGGATGGTCGTAATTGCTACTCCGATGAACATTATTTGCCCACATTTTTCTATGTAAGTGCACCTTCGATTACTCATCATTAACTTGGGGTCATTTTGGTAATGTTGTTTCTTTTTGCTTCTGTTAAAAGCATAAGCCTTTAATTCATGAAGCAGGTCTTAGTCCCTGTAAGGGGTTTTTGATTTTCTCGGTGTTCTGTTTTCTTGTTCAAAAATGTTTTCAAGAACTCGAAAGCGTTTAGAACAAAAAACTGGATCACCCTTAAGATAAGGAATATGAAATGGGCCTCAATGTTGAACAACCTATTTTGTGTTTATTTTCAGATGCTTGATCCGTTCGGCATAGCAAATTGGTCAGTGACACATGTTGATTGGTCAGAGGGTAAATGGCATCCAAAATCATATACGGCTAACGATGTTACTTACAAACTCCTGAGAAATATTGCAGTAGGGTTATCTCCTTCCTATTTTGCTTTAAAATGGTAGCTATCAATGAACCGTTGACAGATTGTTTGCTTTATATTGCAGTCCATTAATGAAAGTGTTCATGTGACAAGTGATGAACGGCGGGTATGTATATATTCATACTTACAGCATTTTGGATTCTGCTGGCGCTTCTCTCAAGAGATTTTCTAAAACAATTTATTTTATGAAATGCAGAAGGAAATCCAGGTTAGACCTTGTTTATGGAACGGGAAGCAACGTCCGTGCTACTTATTTGCAAGGAAATTCATGCCCGAAACTCTCAATAACTTGATGCTGCTCTTCTCAAATTACACCGCAACATCAATTTGACCAGGGCCTTAATTCTTTGGTCGTGTCAGTATTTGTTCTTGACCCTTCATTTTTCGTGTAGCTTATAATATGACGTAAAGCGCGCCTCATATAGGATTGATCAATGAAGTGCCCCCGATTTCGCTAATTTTTTTTTTTTTTTTTTTGGCAAGGGCATTTGGCACATTTGGTTATATAGCAGACTAGACTTCAGTTCAGTTGAATGTAAGTTGTGTTGCTCAAGTATCTGAATTGAGGATTTTTCTTTCTTTTCCTTTTTTTTTTTTTGTTGGTATTTTTCTGTTAGTATGTTGTTATTGGACAGAATTATTGAATACTTAATGCAATTTGGTGAATTTTTTATATTTGTAATCTAGGCCAAATATTAAGGGAGTGTCCCCCTTCCTAAAATGAAGCCTACATCTCAGTAATTTCTTTATATGCTTTTTACTTTTTTAAATTGTTATCCAAAGTCATAAATACTATACTATTTGTGACTCATCTCTCTTGACAGCATACTTATTCTGTCTCTATGTGAGGAGTACCCTCTACCAAAATTTCTTCCTTGTGAAAAAGAGATAACATATCACCAGTATTTTTAATAAAAATTGGTTGTAATAAATTATTCTCAATTTATAATAATCTTAGCATCAAAATACAACCATACTCTTGTTCTTGTACTGTGACTTGGTGACTTAGATCATGCACAAATAAAGCCTCATATCATTCATTACTGAAATACTTAGCTAAACATCTTATTATTTGTAGTTTAACTAAAATATTTAGAAATTTAGTTAGAAAAACACATGTATATCAGAGCTATAACATTAGCTATTTCCCAAAGTGCTGTAGTGTTAGTAACTAGTATACATTAAAGTGTTAATCTTCTCTATTCCTATTGTGTCTTCGCTTTCATTAGTTATCTTTTATTGTTAAAATAAAAATAATGAGTCATTTTTATGTATTTTACTCAATATGGATAAACAAACTGATGAGAACGCTCTAACAAGTGATTTATATTCCATTAAAATGTATTTTTACGTCTATGCATCATGAAAGAATAAATTGGCATTTTTATTGATATACTGTACATCCTAAATGAATTTGAGTGACTTGAAATTTAGAAAGTTGATACTACTAATTTACATTTGCTTTTAAATTAAGTGAACACCTTTATTTTGTATATGAAAGAAAAATAATTTTTTTCTTGTCTATAAATTAGTTATTATAACCTATGGCTTAATGTCACCAAGATGGAACTAACCTAGCAGTAGAAAGTGATTCACAGGACTAAAAAAGTTCAACTTTCTTGATCGGGTTTATGAGCGAGCAAGATGTCGGAATGACCCATAATATACACCTCATTATTTTCAGCTTTACCTGAAAACGGCGCCCAGATGGGCGCCCAAGCAAGCACTAGGCATGGCTCATCTAGAAAAGAGTAAATAGATTCATAGCCTTGCCTATTCTAGACCCCAACCCCAGGCAAAAGATAAGTCTTCAATTAGCTACAACTATACAATACAAAAATTGGGGCCACACTTAAAAGGTGCAATATAAACGTATGCATGTGTAAGAATCAATGTTACACAAAAATTTTTAACCTATTAGAGTTTTGGGTTAGTTCAATTTGACCTCCATCTTTTTGCTCTTATCTTAGTTTACCCCTTTGTCATTTTATTTGTTTCAAATGATCCTATATCCTTTTATTCCATTGGTCAATTCACGCCAATAGTTAATACCGTTAGCCACTAACTATTCATAAAAAATATGTATTTTTAAATTGGAATTAAAAATGTTAAAGTGCCCAAAAATTTTTCTGGTGTATAATTGAAAATTATAAGAATATTTTTTTAAAAAAGTAAGAACAAAATTTCTAGTCATGAAAATATTTATTTATAATTTTTTATAAAGTAAAAATAAAATAAAAATAAAAATGCTAAATTTAGAAAAAAATAATAAAATAATATTTATTATTGAATGTATTCTGGTCATAATAATGAATAAGAATGAGGCTTTTCAATTTAAATATCAAATTAAAAATTTTAATTAGATAATTAAGTTTTTAATTTTGACATGAGTTGAATTTTTAGTTATTGTTTTTTGTTTTTTGCAAAGATAATTTTACCTTTTATTGACTAAATTATTCTAGAAATTAATTATAATTTTATTTAAGTAAAAATAGTAATTTTAAAATGTAAAAAAAAAATGAAAATCTGTATATAGCGGGTGCTTTTATAGTACTCTTGGATTGCATTGGATTGGATGAGCCAAAAGTGTTTTCTAGCCTCTTGGTTTTATCTGAAGTAGTATTTTTTTTGTTAATTAAAAAATATTTTGTTTTCAAAAATAAAACTACAACTTTAAAATTAAAAAATATACAGTATATACATACATATATTCACAAAACTGTACGAGCAGAGCCGCCAAAGGAGAAAGCAAAAGCCGAAAATTCCCGGAGGCTTCCTTCGAACTTTCCGGGAAGAAAGTAAAACCCCTCTCTCTCTGTGAAAAAGATTCAATTTTTTCCCGCTTCGGCCCCCTATTTTTTCTTAAGAAAGTTTTGTGAAATTATTGGCCCCATACCCATTTCGTATTTGATCGTAACCTGATCTGATTTGTTGTTAATTTTGTTAATTTGGGTATTTTGAGCTGAGAAAATGCAGACAAGGGCGATGGAGAGATCTAATAGTACGGTGAGGGAAAAGAGAGTTCTTGATCCGATTGCTAGTGAAGAGGGTCAACGGGAGACTAAAAGACCTGCTCTTGCTGGGTAATTCCATAGTGTGTGTATATATAGATACATGTATACATATCTATGTATTTGTTAGTCTCAGTTCTACTTTTGGAGTTCCTTTTAACTTGTGAATTAAACTCAGAAACTTTTCTATTGGGTATTCATTTTAGCTTGTGAATCATATTAAAAAACTTCTACTTTGGGTATTCCCCGCGGTATGTTTATTTACAGCCCTTAAATTTTAATCTGTATGTCTCAAAGTTTAAAATAGAGCTGAAATACGGAGAATGACTACGCCAGCATCCCTAAACTTGAAAAATGTGATTGAGTGAATAGTTGTTTCTAGTTTAAAGAGAGGAATGTAGCAAAACCCCTATTTTTAGGGGAGTCAAATAGTGTTTGGATGCACTAATGAGAGAATTATTTGGATTTAATTCAAAAAATTTAAGATCTGGAGTCATTTGGAAATACTGTTGGGGTAACACTAGGACATAACCATAGGTAGTAAAATACGAGACGACAAAACAACGTTGTACGATGCAGACGTGTTTAATACGATTTTCTTGTAAAAATATGGTCCGAAAAATTCGGCATTATAAAATTGCTAGTAATTATTATTTATTATTTTCAAATATTTTTTTTTGAAATGTACAACGGAAAAACAATTAAAAAAAGTGAATTATATGTGCATTAAATAGGGTGTGTAAAAAATACACGTATTTTTTATTAGGTTATGCATCGATTCGGAAAACTGAAATTTTTTCAATTATACCATTTATACGTATGTACGGGTATTAAATGGCAAAAGTTCAGGAATTTTATCCAGGGACCCAACAATATTCTATAATATTCTTTTTCTTTTTTTTTTTTTAATTTTTTTTAATAAATTTATCTACAATGGCTTGCGCAACTTTATTTTTATTATTTTTGGAAAGTTTCAAGATTATTACTCCCAACAAAATTTGCAATAAAGTATAAGGCGACGAATGTCTAGCCAACATTATAACTCGCTCCAGATGGAGCTACAACACGACTAGACTAGCACAAATTACATAGTCAATGAATACACAAAGCTAGACTAGAAATACACTACAAAACACAAACTAATCTGATACATAAATAAATAAACATCTAAAACATTATACAAGGCTAGAAATACTACCAGGCTAGAAATACAAAAAAACACATAATTGATTGAACCAAACAAGCCGCACCTTGAATCAAGCTTAAGCACGAACTCTATTTCCAGAAGAGTCTCCTGTATCCACCCATATTGGACTAAAACTCACCAAATAGATTAATAAATTATCTTATTCAGCATCTACTACTCGACGTCCAAGCCCAATTACTCCTAGCGAGGGTCATTGACCAAGTTCTACCAACATGTCCTTGAGAAAAGGAAGCTTGAAGCGCAATACAAAAGAAATCCCGCTTCTCAAGAATTAGATCCATAAACCCCTAACCAAGTAATAACATAGAATGACAATAAACTCAAACTAAATGACCGTGGATTTCACAAGATATGCTACAACTCCAATACACCTTGGCGCTAACTTTCCTTTCTTACCAAATCTCATAATTCTCATCTTCAGGGAAACTTTCAAGAAAATATGCTCCTCTAATTGGAAAGATAAAGGATGCCTACACATGTCTGCATAACTTCTGAATTGACTCCAAGATGTTTCCAAATGCTATTTTATCAATTCTACATTTTATGTCCTGTCATGAACCAAATCTGGACCTAATAACGCATTATTACTTACTTTGACCCAACATATAGGAGATCTACAAGGACATCTATACAATGCTTCAAATGGAGCCATCTCATACTCACATAGAAACTATTGTTATACAAAATTCTATCAAACTTACACTATCTTCTTAAATCCTGCCAAAGTCAAGAACGCACGCCTGAAACATATCCTCCAAAGTTTGAATGGTCCATTCGGATTGACCATCAGTTTGAGGATGAATGTTGTATTCAAAGAAAGCTTCGTTACCAAAGCCTATCGAAACCCGATCAATATCATGAAATGAAACAAGAGTCGCGATCCGAAACAATAGAAATAGTAACCCGTGCAAATGAATTATCTTATCGATGTAATTCCGATAAAGTTTCCCAACTAAATCGGTAGTATGAATAGGAAAAAAATGATCAAATTTCATCATTCGGTTAATGATAACCTAAATCGCATTGCTATCCCTCTTCAACTTCAGCAAACTAACAATAAAATCCATTGTAAGTTGCTCCCACTTCCATTTCAGATCGGGCAATGGACGAAGCAACCCACCTGGACATTTATGTTCGGCCTTTACTTGTTGGTAAGTAAGGCAATGAAATACAAATTCCACCACATCCTTATTCATTCCCAATCACCAAAAATGTCGTGCGACATTATGAAATATATCAGTGCCACTCATATACATCGTCAAACGAGATTGGTAAGATTCTCGTAGAACATCTTCTCGAACCTATAAAGGCACAAATAAATGATTCTAAAATCGTAACCTATCAAGACCATGATCACTAAGAATACATACTCAATACAGCTTTAACTTTTCACATCCACGTTAAGCTTCAATCACATATGTGATCAAAAGCGGTTGAGCTATGATTGTAAACAATTTAGCTTGACCCTATACTTCTACACAATCCAATCCAAACTCATTAATAACTCAAAGCATATCCCACTCATTAACCACAAAATAAGAAAGACAACAACGAGTCTTACGAATTCAAAGCATCAACTATTACATTCTCCTTCCCAAGATGATTTTCAAGATTGAAATTTATTGCTCTAAATATTCCATCCAATGTCTTTGTCGCATATTCAAGTCTTGTTGAGTAAAGATTTGTGATCCGATTAGGCCTCAAACTTCTCATCATATAGGTAGTGTTGTAAACACTTCAACACAAACACTTCGGCTCTGAGCTCTAAATCATGAGTAGGATAATTTTGTTCTTAAATCTTCAATTGTCATGAAGTATGAGAAACTACTCTTCCTAATTGCATAAGAATACAACCCAAATCTTCCTTTAAAGTATCGCAATAAACTATATAGCTAACGCCTCGCTCCGGAATGATAAGAATAGGGGCCGAGATCAACAACTTCTTTAAACAAAGAAACTACTCCTCACATTTTTTGTTCCACTCAAACTTAACTCCTTTATGTATGAGTTTAGTTAGAGGAAACAACAAATCTCAAAAGCGGATTTAGGCTATCCTGCTTGGTAACAACCTTATTTTTAGAGGGATCAACATAAACACCCTCAACCGAAACATGTTCAAGAAAATGAATATTGGAAAACCAAACCTCTCACTTGGGGAACTTAGCATATAGTCAATGTTCCTAAAATGTAGAAAGCACAACACGAAGATCACAATGAGCCTCTTCCAAAGGTGAATAGAAAAGAATATCATCTATAAATACTATCATGAATCGATCAAGATGAGGTTCAAAAATACAATTCATTAAATCCATAAGTTGCAGATGCATTCCTAAGACTGAATGGCATAACAAGAAACTCGTAATGACCATAACAAGTACAAAAAGTAGTTTTAGAAATATCTTCCCCCTAAACCTACAATTGATGATTATCCGAACACTAATCAATCTTAGAAAAGAATTTTGAACTCCGCAATTGATCAAAGAGATCGTCGATTCTTGGTAATAGATATTTATTCTTGATGGTTACTCGATTTAGTTTACAATAGTCGATACACATCCACATTGAACTATCTTTCCCCTATACAAACAACTCTGGAGCACCCCAAGGAAAAACACTCGGTCGAATAAATCCTTTCTTCTCTAAATCCTCTAACTGTTTCTTCAACTCTGCCAGTGTCAAATAATAAGGCACAATACAAATCAATTGAGTTCTTGGTATAAGATCAATAGTAAACTCCATTTCCCACTCAAGAGGAAGTCCACTAAGATCATCTAGAAAATATTCAGAAACTCACAAACAATACCTCTTCGGAAAGGGAAAGACTTGCTAACATAAATGAAAGGCTAGTGTGAGTATGCCTCGATAGAAAAAAGTATCATATCATTATCCATGATAACAAACACTAACACCCAAAAGAGTATTCATCGTAACCTGCCATTTCTCACAATCAAATACAATATGGAAATGGGACAACCAATTTATGCCAATGATAAAGTCGAAACCCATCATGTTAAACACAGCAAAGTCGTACAAAAATATATGATTCACAATAGTAAGTTCACACCCCTGACACATACTATCATAATAAAAAGTATCCCCTCATAGGGTGTCAATATAAATAAGCACATCTAAATAACCAATAGGAAAATCCAACATGGAAATAAATCGTGTTGCAATGAATGAATGGGATACATCAGTATCAAATAAAATATGCACCCAAGTATAATGAAATGATAATATACCTTAAATGAAAGAAGGTTCAACCATATCAGGAGCCTGAAGAAGCGTAAAAGCATAAGCCTGCGAAAACTGGCTCATTGAGAAATACTATGAGTAGCACTAACCTAATAACTACTGCAAGATATATCCGTAACATAATGAAAGAAGAAAAATCTGTGACATAAGATAGCCTAAGAGTTACCACTGAAGAAGAAAACTGAGTAGGTCCACGAGAGCTACTGGGGGCAGAAAAGCTTTCAACACACCTTGACTGCATATGGCATTTATTGCAGCACCTGTGACAAAAGGCCTGAGGACAAGAAGCTTGAACATGTTCCTTAACATTATAAATGCAATACGAGATAAGATGAGTACAATCACGAGACAAATTACAATGTTTGACATAATTGTAACATCCTAAACCCTAAACTATAGAACCCAAATAAGTAGATCGAGTAGGCTGAGATCACCCACGAGAAGAAGAAGAAAAGGTATCCCTCGACCTTTTCCTATCACCTGCTCAACTAGCACTTAAACCACTACTACCTTCATCACTATGACTACCATGAAGTTCCGAACCCACCCCCGAATCACGAACTTAATGAGAACCTAAAGATTGGCCCAAAGGACTAGGATGATAAAAAACATTAATGCACTGCTTAGTTAGTAAGCTAGCTTCAACCTTCATCTTCGTGTTCATACAACCCTTATATTTCTCGTGAAGATCAAAAGCAACAAGGTTTGAATCGTCGGATGCAAACCATTCTCAAAGCAACGATATTGAAGTTTCTACGTAGAAATCAATTACTTGAGTTGGTATTCTTGAATGGTCATATTCTGCTGAATAAGATTCACAAAATCTTCGCATTTTATCTCGTGAATCATCTCGGGAAAGAATTCCTCCAAGAATAGCTCATGAAAAGTGGTCCACACAAGATTGTTGAGACCATAAACCTCCTTTTAGCTCTTCTACCATTCTGCCACATTACCCCGAAGATAAAAAGGTATCGTCTACCACCAAAAATCATCATCCATCATTTAGAGCAATTTAAAGATAAGCTCAATGTCCACAATCCATTGCTCGACTACGATTGGCTTGAAATCACTATTAAAGATCGGGGGATCCATTATCTAAAAATACTTTTGAGCCGCTGAGAACTGAGTCTCATTATTCTCCTTCGAAATCCTCACCGTCCAATTAAATGTTGTCGCACCCCCGAATCCCAAGCACCCAAGACCCGGGGTTGCGAATGTGTT
>MKEJ01053885.1:0-25436 GCA_001753735.1 Embelia ribes | reverse complement strand
TGATATCTTATTTTGGTTTCATTTAGCCGATCCAATTTATTGGGATTTTAAGAGTTGGATGATGATGATAATGTTAAGTGGTGTGCTCTCCCTCAAAATTTTATTCTATTCGGGAAAGGCATCCAGACACTAATTTTTTTTGGAATTTGTGTGTTACAAGACATTATATTAGTTATTATTTTCTAGACGGCTCTTCACTTGTGAAATACTTTTTGATTAACTAGTGCAAATCAACTTTTTAATTGACTAGTGGTGAGACTTGAATTCAAGAACATAAGTTGGCTTTGATACTTACTATGTTAAGTAATAAGCTAGCATATCAACATAAAACTTGAGCTATGCAAGAATCATATTATATTACTCCTCTGTCCAACTTGTTTTGTCCCTTTTTTTTATCTTAGGTTATCCAAAAATTTAGTCCGCTTTCTAAAAATATGTGCAGAAAATTATAATTTTCCTAAACTACCCTTATTTATTGTGTTTTGTAGTTTGTACCACTTTATATTTCTAATTTACATACCATTTACTATTACTTATGCTAGGGGTAAATATGGAAAGTCTTTAACAATTTAAATTAGTTAAATTCATTTATTGTGTCAGTTATAAATGTTAGCTTTCCCGTAATGGATAAAATAAGTTGGACAGAGGGAGTAGTATTTATTATCCCCAACACTGAAAATTGCTAATTATATACGTACGTACCCTATACCTAATTATATCTTTGAAGAAGACAATAAGAGGGTTCTTTCTTTCTTTTTTTCATGTGAGGATTTTGATCCAAGTTTTGCTTATTTGGGGGCCTTGAATATGTTGATGGGGCATATATATATCAACACTTAATATATTATTGTTATTTTACCATGTTTGCTTGAACCTCATTTATGTTGTATTCTTTTCGGAGTAAAGTTGTTGTGTCAAAATTATTTAATAAATGCTAGTAATTATGTACGTAAACACACTCTACTTAATTATCCTTGAGATCTTGAATGGCACGATGTCAATATGTTACTTATCCTAGGAATATCCATTGGTTAGGCATAATTTATAGTAATACATTAATTAGAGGTTTAATTGTATACAGAGGGTTTGCCCACCACAGGATCTGTCTGTAATTGATTATTAGAATAAATTTAATTAACAATAAATCATAATCAAGAATAGAAAAACATTACCGATGGATTCTTCATGGAAATATTGATTTGATTCGAAATCAGAAAATTAAATTATGGGTGCTGTGTAGCTGAAAACGTTTGGAGAAGGGTGTGTTCTGTACCAATATTTCATTATCTACCTAGATATATGATAATTAATACTCAATGCAAAGAGTACCTTTGTCAATGGGGGAAAAAGAAAGAAAAACTGATAATTTTGGAGAAATGTAAAGGACATATGCCATGTAGCCTCCACTGTCGTGCAGAAAGGATGAGACCTATAATTGGTAATGTGCCAACCTTTGTTTTTTGAGGGCAGGCTAGGATTTGCTATAGATTTATCTTTCTTCGCATTTCAACCTTATATAAAGCATTCAACTCATCATATGTATGATTCAATATATCTTCTTGGGCCAAATGCACTCTATGACCAAAACAGAAATTGCGCCAGACACTGTGTTACTCACTATATGCGCAAAGAGATTTCCAAGTATATCATGCATCTTAATGATTTCTTAGGCGGTTAATTTTGCTGATTGCTAAAATGTTTACTAGTCAAGGTATCTCTTTATATGCTTATCAACCATAATGAGGTACTGATTTTGCCTATATGTGGATGCAGGCTGGGTTGCGTTTGCTTCTCTCCCCGCTAGGTTCCAATGTAGTGTTTCGAACAGCATGGTGAAATTTGAAAATTCAGTTCTTCTCTTTCCCCATCATAAGAAATATGGTTTTCTTGGAGACTCTTGTTCTTGGTTTTCTTTTGCAAATCTCGTTTACTTATGTGACTTAGAAAGTCCCTTAAAGCGTTTGTTTTGCTTAGCACGAATTTTTTAAGCTTAAAGAGAAAAGAGTTGTATTAGTACTACTAAAGTTTACTCCTTGTTATGCTCTCTTTCTGTTTTTCAAGTCTTGTGACAAAAAATTCGTCTTTTTGAGACTGACTTCATTAGTATTGCAGCTAAAACTACTGTGAGCTTGTTATCTGCAAAATCCCTTGATGACCTTCTGAGTTGCTTTTCATATGGCTTCTAGAAGAAATATGAGACCTGATACTCTTATTCACGTGCCATAAAATGTGGTTTTGTACAGCTGCTCAGTGGGTGTTGTTCTACCTGTTTACTCTACATTTAAAGCAATTGAGACGAAAAACCAGAATGAGCAACAGAGGTGGCTAGTATATTGGGCAGGTGAGTAGTTAAATTGCTTCTTTCTGAGCTAAATGCATCATTAATGTGTTACGTTGAGTTGTTAACGCAGCAAATGTTATCTTCTTACAGAACAATTTTGTTACCCTGTATTTGCCATCCCCTTCAACGGAGATTTTGTAGTTTTGTTCTAATGTCACACTCTATGCAGGATTTGGTACCAAAAAATTAAAGTCGGCTCCATTTGATTAATGTAATGCTAAACCTTTTTATCTGTAGATTTTTATTTCTTATCCGGCTCTTGCTTCTATCAAAATCCAATACGAGTACTATCGCAAAATTCATCATTATTTAAGTGATGCTAAAGTGGGCTTTAGTAGAGAGGGACGAAGAAAGGGTTCAAAATTTTCAAACACTTCAGAATCCTTTTTATCTATGATTTAATTGTATTAAAAACAGGAACAGAATTTAAGTTACCTGGACGATGCTAAGAGTAGAATAAAGGATTTGTCTTCTTATCTAGGTATCTAGATGACACTTTTGCCCATAGTTTATAACTGAGTTCATTGCTTGGCTTTAGTCTTCTTACATCATCATTATTTTTTATAGTTTATATGAGTCTATTAGTAAAAGAAGTGGTCTTTTTCTTTGAATGTTGTTTCCACCCCACTCTTCTTACTGAGAATGTATATCATTGCAGCGTATGGATCTTTCACTGTTGCTGAAGTTTTCACAGACAAACTTGTCTCCTGGTAGAGCTTCCACCTAGTCAATACTCTTTCCTTATTACTTTTTTACAAGGGACTTTTACTTAAGAAACTTCTTTGATCTTGTGGAATTAGGTTTCCACTCTATTACCACATGAAGTTTGCATTTCTTGTGTGGCTCCAACTTCCGACTGTTGATGTAAGCACAAGAACTACTTTTTGTTCTCTTCATGGTTTTTTTTAAAAAAGGTAATGAGTTCTGATTGGGTTCTACTACCTGTATCTAATTTTTTGCATGATCTCTCTGTGGGTGGTATTTGTGGTGGATGTAGGCCTAAACTATCACGTTAACTAAAAACAGCACCATTCTATACAGTTCGGTTAGTTGGACTAGAATTGGTTTTTTCTGTCACGCTCTGCAATCCGAAACCTGGGGACGTGAGAAAAAAAAGGGAAAAGAAATAAAATACAACTTATATAACTTACAAGGCCAACCTATCGTGCCCCAAATTTGCAAATAGGTAAAGAAAGGAAGAAGATGCATATATCTACCATTCCCACTACTTACAAAGCATACAATACTTTTTATAAACAACAGCCGACAATATCTTATTCATCACAGCAACGCAGCGAAAAATAACAATTATATATTACAACTTATAAGCAAAGTAAACACCTAAGTTTACTTACACAAAATCATGCTATAGGCTTGTCAAAAAAAATAAGAAGGTATATATATGTTCTTCGCCTCGCGTATTAGAGCCATAACGTATCTATACTTTCATACAACGCCATAACAAAATACATCTTAAGTCTATTACACATATAGCCCTTAGTTACAAAGATAGTCACCGCATCTACGCCGTCACATCAAACATGTACCGAGCCAAACTCCGGACCTACAAAGTAATTAGAGGATGATGTATATGGAAAAGAGCATACAGGTCAGATTTCCCTCCTTTGAATTCATGCTGTAGATGTAGACTCATTTTTTAATGTTCAACTGTTTGTTGAGTCTTTTGTCTTCCAACTGGCTCATGCACATCACTTCAGAAGATAGGCCCTTTTGGAGTGTAGATATATGGGTGAGCTTTATATCACCTTTCCAGTATTTGGGTTCTGTCTGTTTGTGAGTGTGTGCATGCGTGTGTTTTATGAACAATTTTTTTGGTGTTTATATGCAAATTTTCCCGAAGAAAGAAATAAGGAGTCGTGCTCATTGCTTTTTGGTTGACAGGGTGCCAATCAACTGTATGTCAATCATTTGCGGCCATTCCTTTTGAGGCATCAAGCTAGACTCGATCAGATTGTTGGATTCTTGTACAGTGAGATGGTAAAGCCTTTTATCTTTTGATTGATGATATTCGTGTAGCAGCAAATGGACTATCTTAATTTTTGTTATTGACATGTATTAAATGCAGATGATGGCAAATATTGCATTTATTAAGATCTTTGATAGTAGTAACAACTGTGTGTGGAACACAAATATTGTGCTCTCCTTTTGCTGGAGGACATCTCTACCCCTTAAAAGAAGTGTTAACTGGCTCTGTGTGCTAATAGATAATCTTTATTTTATTGGTAGTTACATTAGGAATTTGAATATATCTGCTTGCTAGTTGTGCTACTCTAGCATTAAAGATCTTAGATTTGAAAAGGCTCGAGTACAATCATGTTTTGAAATCACTTCTTGGGTACAATAGAATTCTTTTCCTTATATTTACCGGTTTAATTGAACTTTACGTCCGCTGAAATTTGTTCGGATGACATTGGCTTGATAATTAAACTTGCAACCCTATTGATTTCAAGTCCCTCGTTATAACCAGACATTACCATGAACTAAACATTAAACAGAATGTACATTTTTGGTTACCCTTTTGCTGGTGTAAAATGTAAATCCTAATAAGTTGTGTTTTCCGTCTTCTTGCTGTCTGTTTTAACTTTTCCATTTTTAGCTTTTGTTTTTGCCAAACATCTAAAGAAGTGCAAGTTTAGGTTGTGTGACACTGAAATGTATATGGGATCGCAGGCCAAGTTTCTCAGTGTACACCAAGCAGAAATGCAGTTTGCAAAGACAATGATTACAAAGCTGTTCTCATCAGGTATTATTATGTGAAAATGCCATTTTTGTATTAGCTTCCATGTTAATTGTCTGCTAGAATGACCATTAGTATTTGTGAAACTGTAGCTTGTCAATTCTTATTTCTTCTCTTATTGGATATACTGTAAGGAAAATGGTACACATATCGTCATGTATCAAAACTGAACAAATTTGACGTTATGCGTCGATTCTATTCGTAAGGAAAGGATGTTTATCTGGAGGCTTGAGCTGGGAGTTGGACGCGAAAGGAATGAGGGATTTGCAAAAGAAAAAAAAGAGTCAAAAACACCTTTTTCTTGTTTAGGTTTTTCTGTTTTCTGCTGCTGCTTTTTTTTTTCATGAACAAAAAGCTCATCACAGATTTTATCAAACATTTTTCAATTACTAGCTTACAAAATTTTGTAAATATAAACTGAAAAGCAGAAAACACAAACATCATTAAACGGGGCCTAAATTGTAAAGAGGGGTGATTCTCTTTTTTTCAAGGGGACATTTTTGCTATCTAAGTGGTTTTTCTTTGGTAAAAAGCTATTTCTGATGTCTTTTATTGTGACCCTTGCGGAAGAAGTAATGAATTTTGGCAGTTTATGCTCCATAATAAATCAGTATCTTATTAATTTTTTTTTTTTAATTTATTTTGCGCCTTCTACTTGTCAGCAAAACAAGTATTTGGCGATTCAAACCACCCAGTGCAGGGACAAGCTAATCGAGCGATTGAAGGTACCGTACATGTACTGCCACAACCTAGCAATGCGATCGAGGGACCCGCATCACGAGTCGAGGAAGATGGTCTAGAATCAGATCCGGAGGATAATGAATGAACTATTATTGGTCTCTATTGAATATCTTGATTCCTTGCTTGTTTATCTGTGCAGCTGATTGTTAGTCTTTACCTAACGAGAGAATTTATTATGCTTCTTCCTATTGCTTTTACTTTTAGTATTGAACATTTTTAGCCTTAGAACCTCCCTTTTTCTTTTTCTTTTTCTTTTTTTGGAATCCCAATTCCATTTCACCGTGTTTTCTGTAGAGATGAATAATAGTAGTAATGTAAGTTGATATCTGGAAATTCTATTTAGAAACTATTTTTCCTAATATTAATTTGGGATGACATCTCCTAAATACCGATTACTGTAAAGTTTATCAAATTTCTAAGTTTCAGAGTGTGTGTTCTTCGTGCTTATTATGGACCACCGAGATGTATCACTCGACATGTGTTGCCCTGCGGAACATGTCAGCAATTCTTATAATTATACGATGGGCAAAAAGTGTTGTTACGATATGCTTTGTAATTGAAAGTAATTACGAGCATCAAATCTGTGCGACATTTTACACCTCTCAATAAGGTTATTTTCCCTTCATCAATGAAGTAGATTCTTTCATCAAGTAGATGACTGAGTACATGTGTATATCTTGAGGTTATTTTGGGGACATATCGTGCATTCAAATCCTCTGGTGGGAAAAAAAAGAGACTAAAAAAATTCACTCCGAAAATGTACAACGAAGAAATAATAATATTGTATTGGTAACAAATTAGTATGTTACACTAAGATACATACTATTAGAGAAGCTAACAAAAAAGAGTCCTACGTTGACGAAATAACACATGCATGCACTACATGAGTTTGACATTAAAAAATATAACACCCTTAAAATTCAAATTATAGTGCTCTAATCTCAGTAATTAATTTTTTATCTAATAGATTAAAATTTTTAGTAGCATCCCCTAAATAGGAGTGGTTGGCAATTACATGTTCCTATTGAGTGCAAGTTTATTTATTCGTTACTCTTTTCTTTGTTCCATATGGCATGTTCCCATGTTGCAAGCATAATGATTATTTATTTAAAGTCAACATCATATTTATAATTAATTTCCTCCTAAACCTGCCCGTTTGTAACAAATTCATTTCGTTTTAGATTGCGTTTTTCCTATTTTATGAATGTATTATGTAGTACATATTTTGTTATATATTATTATCAAGCACAATTTCAACTATAATTCCAATACGCTCTCACTCGCAGTCCACTAATATTAATTATATTGGTAGAAGAAATTGGATAATGTTATAAAAAATAATTTTACTATAATCAATTATTATGTTAACAAAATATGAAAAAATATCGGGTTTGTTTGGTTCATAGATTTAATGAAAAAGATGGATCACCTTTTATCGAGCAAAAAAAAAGATATGACTTAACTTAAGAAATTTATCTTCTTTTTTTTCAAATTAGTAAACACTCTAATTATTAACGTTAAAGATATATATGTACAAATAATAAAAAAATAGACTTAATGGAAAATACTCTTCTCTCTGATGCAGTCATTACAATACTAGAATAATTACTTTTTTCAATGTTTATTTAAACGTGCATATTTTAATATAAATTTTTAATTTGAAAAATAAAAAAATAAGTTTAAAAAAAAAATAACGGAATAAAAGCTTAAAAATATAGGACAAAATGCAAAAAACTACTTTATATTAGCAAGTCATTTGTAAATAATGACCATGTGTTTTAACTCTTTGTAATTATTAAATTTTTTCAATTGAACATTTTAGTCAATTCTCGATCAAATTACTTGCTAAAAAGTATTTGCATATGCTAATTAAATAATATTAACATATTTTTAACTCGTATCAACATTAATGGTACTTAAAACTCGTAAAATATCAATCCATTTCGCTAAAAAATATAACTTCAAATAGAAAAAAAATAAAAAAATTGGTAATTTTGCTCGTCAATTTAAACTCAAAACTTGATTAAAATTACGTGGGTAAGATTTGGGAATCTTTTTGGTTGATAATTTTAATGAAAACACACTGAATTAATTGTAAATTATGAAGCATAAATAATTTATGGTGCTTAAATAAAAAAAATTTGGATCCTATGCATCCATGCAAAAAATTATAAATGTACACCTACTCTAATTCAGTACTATTAATCTACAATTAACTCTCTCTCTCTCTCTCTCTCTCTCTCTCTCTGTATGTATCAGGGATGAAGGGTGGGCGGAGAGACGGGCAGTTGACGAGAAGCGGCGGATTCTCCCTCCGCCGATCCAGAATCGCGGCGGCGATCGCCGTCGGAGTCGCACTAGGCTGCCTCTGCGCCTTTTTCTACCCCCATGGCTTGTTCGTCCCCAACAATTCTCCGGCTCAGCTTCGTCGAGTCGAAAAATCAGATTCTCGGGTTTGGGTTAGGGTTTCTTTTTAATTCTTTTTGTAATTCTATTGATGATATATATATAGTATTTCTGGATTGGGCTAAATCAAGTTGCGGTGGATTTGATCTGAAAATGCGCAAACTAGATAATGTTTTTCAGTTGACTTTTGTGATTATAGTGTTATTATGAGTTTATTTGTGAATTGTTATATAAAAATTAAATTGGGTATATGCATGTGTATATCCCTCCTAGCATCAAGCACCATCTTTCTCATTTAATTTATATATCAGGCTTTCTAGAAAGCCATTTCTCTTACAAAATTAATATTTCGGAAATTGTATATGCCTGTCTTTCTGATCAATAGTTTTGATGGGGAAAAAAATTAATATTTGAATAGGTAAATTGTGAACATCATGTAAATGATTTTTTATTTTTCCCAAGAAAGTTTTTACTTGTTTGGTGTGTTAGGTAGTACTGTCTCTGTTGCTTAAACTAAAAGCAGATTGTGGTAGATGTTGTGATCATTTTGTTACAGGATTGGGGGATCTATCAACAGCTTGTATATGTAAATGTATGTGCTTTTTATCTTGTGTAATTTGATTCTTTTCGGTTTGTGTGTTATACCAGATCATTGGTTCAGTTTAGTAGGAGAAATGGTATTGTATCATCCTGAATTAAGTCGGTACTGAAGGTGCTGACTTGTAAAGATCTGCATTTGAGGGAGTGGTGCGTGTATGATCTGAAATGGGTTTGGATGAGTGTGTTGACGAAAAACCCTTGTCACTGACTTCTTTGCTGCTAATGTAATGGCTTCATTATTATCTCATTATGACTTGTAAAGATCTGCATTTGTTTCTTTCCTTTTTTTTCTTTCCTTTTTTTTTCTTGTGCCTGTGTGTGTGTGTGTTTCTTTTCGGGGTTGGTTTTGGGCTAACATTGGTTTGTATATTGGATATTTCTCCCTGAAATCTGTACTGTATTCCAAATGTAGAATGATCTCATTCTTATATTTCTGCTGTCTGGCAACTATCAGTTTGCAGCCCAATGAATTTATTCTGCTTTTGTCTTATGTACGTGACCGAACACTGAATGTCTTTGTTGAAATAATTTTGTTAGGCCTCTAATTCTCCGTGTGAATCATCTGAACGGGTCAACATGTTGAAGTCAGAGTTTGTTGCAGCATCAGAGAAAAATGCTGAGTTAAAAAAGCAGATTAGGGAATTGTCCGAAAAGCTTCAGCTGGCTGAACAAGGCAAAGATCAAGCTCAGAAACAGGTTCTGATGCTGGGTGTACAGCATAAAGCTGGGCCTTTCGGTACGGTTAAAGGTACTCGAACCAACCCTACTGTCCTTCCTGATGAGTCTGTAAACCCAAGATTGTCAAAAATTTTGGAAGAAGTTGCTGTTAACAAAGAGCTTATAGTTGTACTCGCGAACTCCAATGTTAAGGAAACGTTGGAGGTTCAGTTAACCAGCATCAAGAGAGTTGGTATACCCAATTACTTGGTTGTTGCTTTAGATGAAGAGATTGCTAATCTTTGCCAAGCAAAGAATGTTTCATTTTACAAGCGGGATCCGGATGAAGGCATTGATTCAGTTGCCAGGACAGGTGGAAACCATGCTGTTTCCGGTTTGAAATTCCGAATCTTGAGAGAGTTTTTGCAGTTAGGTTACGGCGTTCTTCTCTCAGATGTGGACATAGTATATTTACAGAACCCGTTTAATCATCTTTTTAAGGACTCGGATGTTGAGTCCATGACCGATGGTCACGATAATATGACTGCCTACGGATATGATGATGTGTTCGATGAGCCTTCAATGGGCTGGGCTCGGTATGCCCACACGATGAGGATATGGGTGTATAATTCTGGGTTTTTCTACATCCGACCCACTGTACCTTCCATCGAGCTCCTTGATCGTGTGGCTGGTAGACTTTCTCGGGAGCCGAACTCATGGGACCAGGCCGTATTTAATGAGGAGCTTTACTTTCCGTCTCATCCTGGGTATGACGGGCTTCATGCTGCCAAGAGAACTATGGACTTTTACCTCTTTATGAATAGTAAGGTTTTGTTCAAAAACGTGAGAAAAGACGCAGACCTGATCAAGAAGATAAAACCCGTAGTTATTCATATAAATTACCACCCTGATAAGCTCTGGAGGATGAAAGCTGTGGTGGAATACTTTGTCAATGGCAAGCAAGATGCACTCAAACCCTTCCCTGATGGTTCAGATTGGTAATTCTGTTATTGTACATCGAATACTTGCTTTTTTCTTCTTTTTTCCCCTCCTCCTCTGATATATATATGATCACGTAATGTAACCATTGTTCATGGTTAGCCATAGCACATACATTGATGAAGCATACTGAGCTTTATTTCAGCATATCGGAGCAATGTTGATTTATTATCCCTTTCTACCTGAAGAGCAATGTTGTGTTACTTTTTATTTGCATGTTTTTTTGCGAAATGGGAAGCTTTACTGCAGATGTATATGCTATCGGTGTTTGGTTCTTATGTGAAAACAGATGATCAGTATACCAGATGAAAGTAGTTTTGTTGTCAGTATCTTGCTGTTATATGGTTTGGTTTGGTTTAAGAGATTTGATCGGGCAATGATGTTCTCGTCATACTCGTGGCGGAAATTTTGACCTCGTTCACTGATAACAACCAATTACCATAGCAGAGTGTAGCCGATCAAGTTACACACAATCAAGTTACTCCCAATTATTTATGCAATGCATTAATGGAATATGCCTACGCATTCGCAAGGTCGCTTTTGAACGCCTTTGGGTGTAGAGCATTGATAGGGACTGGCTTAATTTTGTGCTACTTCATCACCTTTTTCACAAAGTAAGTAATAAACCAAAATTGTTCTAAACCTGTTTATATGTAAAATACCAAATTCGATTCTCAGACAGTCACATACCCGTTTTCAAATCATTTACCATTAAGCTTGTGAAAACCATTTACCATTAAGCTTTTGATCAGATATCGTGAGTTGTATCGCAATACCCCATTTCCGAGGCTAAACCATTAATACTTTCTAAGATATTGAGCAAAGCCAAATAATGATATAGTATTATCTTGATAAAACGTAATTACAAGTGAATGTATATGACAAACATCAACAAGAAAGCATATCATAAAAAAGAAATAACGTAGAATCCGGATAATAAATTATTTAAATTTGATTGGTCTCGCCATCGCCAAAAATAGTTCCATATCAACAAACACCCAATACGAAAAGTGTCACAAAAAAAATCTCATTAACAACTAACCAAACAATTCACTACCGTTTGTCCGAATTCAATATCAAAATCATATTGTAATTTAGTTGATATCTTCTATCTAAAAATTAATAGATTATTAAACGGATTTAAATTGAATTTGAACGATTGGATATTCGTGGAAACTCATTATATTGCAATACCAACTTAAGAACTCATTAAAGCCCTTTAAATTCAAAAAATAGTATAATTTTTTTATTTTATTGTAAAATTTTGTAGTACCTTTTATATAAGGTAAATAGCATTACATTTAACAAAAGAAACAAATTTGTGACGGAAAGTTTAACCCGTCAACTCAATAGCCATCACAGGCTAACCAAAAACAAAAACGAAAATAGCTAATCCCTCAAAACAAATATTCCAAAAACTAGTCCATATACAACTTATTTTACTCGCTCAAATTAAAAATTTAAGGTTGATAATAGCAAAAAAAACGATTCGCCCTTTTGTTTTATAAGCTTTAGGATTTAAATGAGGCAGGTGCAAGTGTTATACATAGAATTTTTTTTCTTTTCTTTTCAGACCAAATAATGGTTCCGAATTTTAAGATATCAACCGTATCAAAATTTAGAATGCAAGGGACCTAGATTATGCATGTTCTCGTCCGCAACGTGAGCAAAGGATTTTTTATTTCACATATTTTGCTTTAGAAAAATAATTGCCTAATAATTAAACTAATTGACTAATCAAAAACAAGGAAACCAAAATTAATAATAATTAACTAATCATGTATGCATACCATATATGAGCAATATGCGTGTTTTTCGCTTTTCTTTATACATATAAAACAAAAGGAAAATCCATCTGAGAAAAGTGAAATTACACTAGCGGTACCTGTAATGCACGGTAAGTTTCTACTTGGTCCTCTAGCAATTTTGTCCATAATTTCTTAAGAAAAAAGTTACAAGTATGAAACTTTTCTTCGTCATTCTTTTTGTAATTTACTATAATCACATAAAAAAAAAGGCAGTTTTTTAATGGGTTGAAAATCATCCAAGCATTAATATAGTAAAACCGAACCAACTATGTATCGATGGGAATAAGTAAACATGAGTTAGAGGACGTTGGTAAATCAATAGAGAAATGTAGAAGAATTACCATGTTGGCGCATTATGGGTAAAGATGGGGATGGTGTTATGTAATTAATCTTATTAATCTATTAAATACATTGCGTTTTAAATTCATGTGTTTTATCGTGTTAAGTTGGAAATATGTGATTAAGTCTGGTCATCGTGAACCAATGGATTAGTGATCATTGTAAAATTTCACAACTATGCAAATAACTGAACCTAAAGTGGACATTATTATGTTATTTGGAGGTCGGGTAATTACATGTGGTATAAGAGTTAGCTCCAGACGAAAGTGCGGGATCATGCAAAAATGCAAATCATTCTTGGAGGATGGATTATAGTGACTTGGTCCGTGTGTGAATAGATAGAAGAATATTGAGCAAGCTACAATCTTAGCATACTGCCCTAATGGAGACTAGCATAGAAACAAAGGGGCACAACAAGTCGTGTCGCTGGGCTATGCAAGGAAAAGAGATTGTTATATGTATTAGTACACTAAATATTAAAGCCGTGTGGCATCTAGTTGAACTGGACTCCGTAGTTATTCATACTCGTGCTGGAATACTCTAAGAGTGTCTAACCTTTGAAAGTTTCAACATTGCACAAATTAATTCGACCAATTCTATAATATTGTATTTTGTAGAAACATGATTCGCTACATCTAAATCCAAGATTCTTTCAATAAAATCAAAATAAGATATCATATTGAATCGCGAGTATAATTATTTTAGATTCCATGATATTTTCTCAACCAATTTGATCCATAGAAATTATCATTTTTGGAATATTAAAACATTGGAAGACTACCTTGTTGCAATTGAAACTGCCCCAAAATAAAAATAAATAATTGATTGTTTTAGGACCATAATTTAATTTGCAAAATTAGGAGAAAAATAAATGAAAACAAAAAACAAGACAAAGTGTCAATCAAAAGAGTTCACTTTTGGAATTTTCCCATTCATTTTTCATCTTTTTCGCTTTCTTGACTGGTCTCAGAACCCAGTGGGGTACCCAAATATTCATATTTTTGTTTTTATTTATAATTACTAAAATGTGAAGGGTTTATTCACACACCCATATACTCATTCTCAGGGTCTGTATATTCCAATGTGTTGAAGAAAGATGAAACCTTTATATGCTCTTATGGGTTCAATTATTTAGTTAGGTAATATATGGGTTCCTCCTAATTTTCAATATTCTCAAATGGGTTTTATTTTGTTTTGTTGTTTAATTCTTCCGTTTCTTGTTATGCATTGTTGATTTGTTGACATTTGTTGCTTTCTGAGGGCTGCATTGCTTGTTTTCACTATTTTCTTTCTGGGCTTTTTTTTCTGTCAATCTGATATGCTTTCCTGAGATTGTCTAGTAATTTAAGTTTTTATTATTTGCAAATCTCTAGAGTAAATCATGATTTAGTCATGATTTAGTCCCTTATTTTGTGGATCTGTTGGTTTTAATCTGTCTTGTGAATTGTATGTCCACTGTTGCTTCTTTTTCATCTTTTTTTTTTTTTTTAATGCCTACAAATGTTGAGACCGATTTTTATTTCGCATAGCCTAATTGCCATTGCCGACCCGAATATATTCGGATTTTAAGCATCATCATCATTGTTGTATAAGCCTTAATCCCAAGACCCAGGATGGATTGAAAATAAGATATCATGTCGGGTGGTGAATTTGAATTTATGTCAGTTGTTCGTATATCTAAGAGAAATTGCTAATTTATTTTCTGTACAAATTATGCATTATACAAATTTAGGTTGCATTTATGAGAACTTTAGAAAATTTAAAACCACTAGGTTTTGGGTATTTGATATGTGTTAACTTGTTAGTAGGTTTATGAATTCAATCATAGTTTGATCATTGTGGATTCTAATACCACTGGTTTGAAATTGACTGCGTGTGATCATGATTTGAAATCCTCATGTTATGTGCAAATTTATCATCTGATAAGAATTGTGAACATTCTCAATCCCCTCCTGATTTCGAATCGCAACATTTTTTTTTTCTAGAATTAAAGCAACATAGAAAAAAGCAGACCGCTTTATGGGGGCGAACGCTTTGCAAAGAAATTATCTACGAAGTTAGAATACTCCAGGAAATCGAAAGAGAGCCCATACTTTAACCAAGTAAACAAGGATAATATTGTTCCGCCTTTTACTAAAGTAATTAAAGTTTCTACACCACCAAAAGCTCTCAAATCCTATCTCTCAAATGATCCAAATGCAGCATTATAGTTTCAATCATAGTAGATTGGTAATATCTCGGAATGGCGATTTCAACTCTTTCTTTTATTTATTTGTTCACCTCTTTTCTTTCTTTTATTATTTTCCTCCTTTCATAGTTATAGTAATTGTGAATTTATGAGTCTTGATGTTCATATCCACTTGACTAAAATTTTCAATGGTAAATCTTAAAGATTGCGATCATTTTAGACACCAAAGACAAAGAACATTATGGTTCTATTGGAGTCTCATTTCGCTATGTAGTGGTTCCATCTTCCATGCTAAGTAGGTAAATATCAAGTCATCGTGGATTAGTTAAATTTCTGGTTTATTTTCTTTAATCTATTCGGATTCATTAATGTGATAAATGTTTTGGATCAATACCCTATTTTCAATTTATCTCTCCTCAAAATGAAACATGGGTTCCATCAATTTATTCATCAGGGTCCACAACTTGTATTCTGAGAGAGAGAGCTGTGATGGGAAGAAGGTCTGTAGGAGTCCAATATGACGTGAATTACTAGCAAGATGACCACTTTTTGTATGTATGGCTATATTATTTTAATCCATTTTCTTCTAAAATTGCATTGCAGGGTGCAACTGTGTATTGAATTATTTTGATTGATTTGTAGTCCCACGCTAAAACATGAACCATGGATCTAGGAAGAGCTGGCGCTCAGTCATGCCCCTTCCTTTGCCAAACAAATCAGCGTCTTATTTTTGTATGTTTCCAAAAACAAAGTTGGTGGAATTTGATTTAGATGGAACGCCGGTGTATCTAAATGTCTATGACTTAACACCGATCAACGGTTACTTGTATTGGGCTGGCTTCGGTGTCTTTCACTCTGGCGTAGAAGGTCAGTTACTCTCCTTAGTATGCATTTGTTGGGAAAAATTATGTTCTGAATACATTTTTTACTCCCTTAAAATTCACCAAATCTTACTAAAAGGGAAATATCAAGCTGTTCCGTATTCAAGTTTTGCTCAACGCCACACGTGTCCCAATTTTCCATTAAATCTTGAAGAGTTCATTGGAACTTTCTTTAGAAAATACGGCGGCTAAAAATTGACCAAAATGAGATTTGTCAAAATTTGAGGGCACAGAAGGTAAGTAGCCCTTTCAGAATACGCAAGTGGATTTATCTTCCTTTGTCATGAACATTGACGAGCAATTGTTGGTTCTATAAAGGAGAAGCATTATCAATGTTCGAACTTGGAGCTTCTTTGGCTTGTAGATTCATTACTATTTCTACACCAAGTACCGAGCCCCATTATATCTTTCAACATGCACACCAAGAAATGAATTTCATTGTTTCCAATGGCACTCCAATAACAGTGACTTCGTTGATTTCGTCTAAGTATAGTAAAATACATGCATCTAACTTAGTTTTATCAAAATATGCTCATATGGGTGTCTTATCACTGTCATTGGTCATGCAATTTTTCTTCCCCCTTTCGAACTTATTTTTGATCAACCAACCATGAAGTCATGGACAATTAGATAAAATCTGAAACTTTTCTACTGAATTGAATATCATGTAAAATAGCTACTGATAATCCTATTCTTATGTCATTTTTCATTTATATACGTTCTATTACATGCTATGTAACAGACAATATGTTCTGATTTTCTCATTTTTGTGCATAATTACAGTACATGGGGTTGAATATGCATTTGGAGCCCATAACTATCCGACAAGTGGCGTCTTCGAGGTTGAACCCCGCCAATGCCCAGGATTCAAGTTCAGAAAATCAATATTTATTGGAACAACGTACTATGACCCTTTTGAGGTTAGGGAATTTTTTCAGCTCGAGTCATCAAAGTACAGTGGCAATTCTTACCACTTGGTTTCAAAGAACTGCAACCATTTTAGTGAAGATATATGTCGAAAGCTTACCGGAAAATGGATACCCAAATGGGTAAATCGGCTAGCAAAAATGGGTAATTGTTCTTTTATATCCTCACATGCGCCTTCTATCTTAATTGAACTTAGTCTTGTTTCTTATGAATGATTTGATTAAGATAACTTTTATTCAGCTATGAACTAGGAATAATTTTTCTAGCCTTTTGAAAGGTTAATTTTCTTTTGCTTTGGATAATTTGTTAGAAAATGAAGCATGTGCATCAATCGGTTTCATGCTTTCTCATTTTTCTGTCTTTGAATGGCTTGAACAAGAATAAAACTACGAATTAAGCTGTTCGTAGAGCACAACTACAAACAGGGCTTGCACTATTGAACTGAACTTGTAAAGTTCGAAGCTAAAGTTGCGAGATTTGTTTTTACGTATTATCTTAAAGTAGTGGTTAAACATGCATAATCATTTTAGTTCGAAGTCAATTGCGAATATTGAAGCGCTCCTAGTTACTCCGGATAGTAAAATGACAAACATTTAATGGCTTAATCTGTCCTTAAACCTTAAATTGAAACTGAAAATGAAGCATGTAAATTACTCAGAAGTCTTCAATGATTCGATGCAATTTTATTAGTTAAAACTTCAGATGCAATTTTAATCGCTTTAGCTTCCTAATAATCTTATAATCATACAATATTTTACAATCTCAATCCGTGATAGCAGTAATATTGTCATTTTAGTTTCTTTTTTCATACGTTTGTTTCTTCTATAGGTTCAGTTTGCAACTGCATACTCCCCGAAGCGATTAAGCCTGCTTCCGTGCGACAGGACCGCAGCTTTGAACGTTCCGAAAGTGAAAGTGAAACAAAGAGACTAAGAAGCTCCATCAGTTGCTTCTCATCAATCTCAAGGAACTCTACAAGAGAGAAGGAGGTTTCGATATCTTCACTCTTTATTCACTCCCATTTTGAAGGCTCTCAACCCTTTGAGGAGGGGTGACGAAGCCCTTTTCTCCGATTCCAAAAATCGGTTTCTTGGCCACTGTTCCGTTTCCAAAAGTTGGCGTCTAGTCATGGTTTTTGATGAATGTACATGAGCATTTTTACAAAAGAAGACAAATAGCGATAGATTCTTGTGTTGTATTTGATTTTCTGGTTTCAATTTCTGATTGCAAGTTTCAACTTCGTTGCAGATTTGAGATTGTTGTGTCTTGTGATTTCATCGTGTTGCCGTTTACGGCTAAAGAAACTAGTTTACATTAAAAGCGTTTTTATGTTGCAAAATATATTTTTCAATGAAAACAGTAAAATAACTATCAGCTAATCCAAATATTACAGGGGCTGATAGGCGTGCTCATAAGCCGAAGTGTTACGAAGTTGGAGATTCATTCGAACAGGTCCTTGCAACATACGGCTTCCTAGTCTCGGGTAGTTAATTGATGGGAAAATTTTGGAGTTTACCAGGCAATACTTTACATCATGTTTTTCATAAAGAAAAAGTTACATTGAATCCTAGCAAACGACATTTCTTGGTGTCGAATGCTAGTACCATAGTCGACGCTAGTGCCCAACGTATACATTTGTTCAATACATGTGAAAACTACTAAATTCTATGCAAAGGGCACCTGGTCCAATCGAGCCACGGAAAAATTCTACTCTTATGCATCATGTTCGCTAAAGGAATCAAGTAGGATCCGCTTTTTCTAGCCACATCAGCTCCTACCATATGTAATGCATCAATACAAGCATTCAAATTGACGGAGGACAATCCCAAGGTTAGATTATACTTCCTCCGTCACAGCTTCAACGGACCAAAATAGTAAGGTGCAGTTGTATCGGTCCATAGAAAGAAAACTCGCTCCATATAAAAAGCGAAAAAAGAACGGAAAAACTAAAGGTGGCACTTCATTTGCTTCAGATATTGGCATTAGGAGAAATTGGCAAGAAAAATGTAGAAAAAGAGAGCATCACATTCATATTACACCCAAGATACATGCTTTCCAAGTTATCAATCCCCAAAAGATACACATGAAAATGGAAGGCATTAACCCAACCCAACAACAATTTCATAAGCACAATTTCATTTTTGATTGTACAAAAGAGCGGCTAATACAAGCAGCGAGTAAAGTGAGTTTGGCCAACATAACCACCAGCCATTGCCCTTCTCACGTTGGCTTCGAACATCTTCGGGTTGTCTCTCAAAACCGCAGCAGCATCATGGTTGAGGGGATCTTCATGATTAGGTTGCTGTTTAAAAAAGGACAATAAGTATTTTAGAGGTGATGAACGATAAAAAACTCTGGATGCTTTTGGATCAATTCGTAAAAAATACAGTTGTGGTTTTGAAAACAAAACACATTAGGAATTGTTCCACATCAGTACTCCGAGAATATTTCGGAAGTTATTCCAATTAAGCAACCTGCACTGCTTTTTCTAAATGGTGTACAAGAATCCTCTGAATTAAGATTATGATAACATGAAGAGATGACTTCAAGAGTTCTATCGGTTTCCATTTTAACAATCACAACAATTCAGAAACAGAAACAGAAAATTCTGAAAAGTCAAAGACTCTGAACATAGTCCAACAGATCAATACTATTCTTCCCAATACATATGCTTTCTGTTTTCATATCCACTTTCTCTAGTTAAAGAGTTAAAATATGAAAACTTTGAGCAAACCATAATTATTTTCGTTAATATTTAATTTTATGCGCCAAAAAGAGTAACATTTTGCAACTATCTTCTTTTGAAAAAATCTCAAAAAAGTGTTTTCAAACTGTACCGTGATCTACAAATCATTGATTTAAGAACTAAAAATAGTTTTCTGAACCACAACCAGACACACTGTTAACACCACAAGGGCATGTAATTACCGTGAACAGGTGATAGAGTCCATAGATTATGGTATTTATGTTCAGAACAGGTTTCCAGTCTTCTCGAAGAATGTTAAGGCAGACATTGCCTTCCAAATCGATATTGGGATGATAAACCTGTAAGAAAAGCTTAATGCTGAATCTACCAAAAGACACTGAAGATGTTATGGAAACAACGGTGAGTGAGCTTTCTATCCAATAAAAGAACATCACTGTGTACCTTAGTCTTGCATTTGACCTTTGGCGGCTCATGAGGGTACATTGGTGGAACTTGGAAAGTGAAAACAAATGTACCTCCTCTGAGAAGCAAGACAAAATAAAGTAGAATATTTCCATGTACTGATAAAGGTCCAACCAATATGCTACTAAGTGAAGCCAAAAGATTGAAGTATAGATATAGCAAAAACTAATGACAAATAGTAGGAAAAAAAAGAACAGACCTTGGGGCATAAGGCAACTCGGTTCACCGAATGAAATTGCAGAACGGTATTTAAAGTTTCAGAAATACTACTTTATTTTGGGTAACGGATCTCTAGTTATTAAAATGAAAGTGGTAATGAGTCGGGCGCTCTTGAAATTTAAGATGGAGACTCCCTCATGGTTTATTGAAGGCTCTATTATTGTTCTACTGGTTGCACAATCAAATATATTGCGGAGGGGACATAATCTCCCATTCTATAGTGTAAGACAGATCGTAATGCTCAATGATAGGAATAATGGAACACAGAGCAGGCCCTGAGCATAACATATCACCACATATATATCCAACTCAAGACCGTTAGAAGTAAATGCCTTTATGACAATCGTATGCAATAAAAAAGTTTCACATTCAAATTTTGGAAATGCTCTCAGATAAAAGTTCAACTCTAGTTGGTCACCAGAAAATAGCTTTTCCTAGTAGCCCGCAACTGCACATTCATGTTATCGATGCTGAATTACAGTAGCACAAAAGGATTTGACGAAAGACCAAGAGTCGCAAAGTATTAGAATAATGCTCAGTTCTAATAATAAGCCATATGCTAATAACTGAAACCATCAAGAAAACATTGGAGTTAATCCCTCAAAAACTGTATTAGAATGAATTAACTAATACATTTTTATAATGTTCAACCAAATCATAAAGGAACTCCAATGAATCCCCAACTTCCAGCCCGGGAGTTCACCGTTTCCTACATGGCTCCAACCTAAACAGCTTCAATAATTTCAAAGTAAATAGGATCCCTAAGCTTAGATCATAATTGAAAACATACAAGCTTGAAATGAGAAAAGAAGAGGGGTGCGAGGAAAAGTTACACAAGGTGGTAAAACAATACTTACAAGTAGTAACCTTCGTCAGGTCGAATGGTAACCTCAAAGTTCATAAGGTCATCTTTGCCATTGGGGAATGATATGGCACAACTTTTCGGCAGGTTAAGTTCACCCATATCTGCAAAACAGAACACAAACAGGCGGTTGTACTGATACAATAATCTGCATAGGGATCCAGTGGAGTATAACTTCCACTTTTTACTTTCATAACTAATAATTTGCTTCATGCATACTGCATTTGTTTACCCATAAAAAGATCATATATTCCAATAGAACCAAACACAAGTTAAATGACAGTTCTGGGAACAAATTTTCCTCCTCAACATTGTTCAAACAAAAATGTTCCCTATACATATCAAAAACTAGTAAGCTAGATGGAAAGAAAAACAAACAGAACAAGTCATAACAACATTTTCTTATACATTTTAATCACTAGTCACTTAAGAAAGGCAATTCATAAGCTTTAGAACCCAAGCAGGCAAAACACAGTAGCTATTCAGGACCAGACAGGCTATCATTTTTCTCATATGCTTTAGGAAAAAAATTACTTTTGAGCAATTAGAAAAATACTTTGCATTTTATGGCCTTACGCTACATAATCAAACAGCTTTCAAAATATTTTCACTTGTGATCATAAAGACTTCCTCGGTGCCTAACAATTGGTATAAGAAATATTTTAGTATAGTGGCAGGAGTTTAATTTCCGGATATGCAATTTTGTATGGATTCACTTTCCTTTAGAAGAATCTTACGTAACAGACTTCTATGAAAAGTAAAAAACACCTTAATGCAACAGTGTCATTGTACCCTTGTAAGTATGTGTCAATGGCCATGGTACTTGGATCAAAAACCGCCAAGACTATAATATGATCATTTACCTTTGTGAAGACGTAACTCCCCCGCACTTTGCTTCTTCCCAGCTGATGGGCCATTGGCATGTTCAGCTCTCTGCTTTTCCTTCACTTTGAAGAGCTTGATCATATTTCCTGCAAATAGTTCAAGTATAAGAAACTGGTCTGTATGAATATTTGACTATAAACTAAAGTCATTTCATATGGCTGTCCCAACAAATTCTAAGCAACATTAACATGTTCAGGAAAATTAAGAATTAACACACTCTGCATGAAAAACTTATCAGGTATAGTACAACAACTTGGAAATTGCTCAGTTGCATTCTGTTCTCAAGCTTTGGATGCTAATGTTAAGTTCTGGATGCTAATCTCAAGTTTTTGGTCTCTTTACAATAAACACAAGCTCACAAGGACAGAAGAAAGGGTGGACGTGCTCATCCAAAAATTTAAAGACTATATATATTTGCCCTGCATGACTTTCACATTTTTCAATAATTTCATGGCCAATGACCCCTCAAAAGTTAGATAGAGCTGCCTGTACCCGATGTAACTAAAATAATATATCTCCTTTCATCAAATTTTCTTCCTATGCCATTGTTTGACATCAAGTAACAACTAGACTCTTGAGAAGTCTTCAAAGACAAAGAATCCCATAGTTAGTTGATAAGAAAGCAAACAAACAAGTATATCTCTCACATGACCAAAGATTTAGATATATGGCTTATATATATATATGGACAATCTAGTGCACAAGAAGATCCATTTGCCTACAGATTAATTAACAGAAAACACAGCCTAAAATGGACTGCTTAGACAGAAAGATTTAGCCCTTTTCTGCAACACCATTAATAGCTTCTTATTTACACCATTACGAACACATTTGACAAATAAAAATTATAATCTCCATATAAACCTAAAACCTCAATGGTGAACACAGCCCATATATCATGCCTCAAACCAATTTTAAACTTAATACAAATACAACCACATTGAAAACAGGATTAGACAACACAGCATACATGATTACAGGCAGGACGGGGGCTATTGATGAAAATAAAGACGTGAATATACAACTCGCCTAATAACAAACAGACCTTTCGGCAACTCCATAAATTGTTTCTTATTTAAACTATCATAAGCACTTTGCCGATAATTAAGCTAAATCTAAAAATTATATGATATTTAAAAGATGAATATGAAATATGGCTTTCAATGCAACCCTATAAACTTAATTGTAAGGACACTCTGCAACGCCCCCTATCATAATAAATTTTTCGATATGCTCACACTAGTGTATCTAATAACATTCAATCTACTACAAAATAGAGGATTTGCTACTGTGGTCCCCTTAAATTAGAAAACTACTGTTCATCCCCACACTATCTTTAGGTCATTCCCACTGGTATGTCCATTCCAATCTCCTAAATTTTAATCTCTATAGCTCAAACTTTAAAGTAGAAACTGGAATATAAGGAACGCACATACCAGAGTCCTTAAACTTAAAAAAAACATTGATTGAACAATAGCCTCATGGTTCAAGGCGATCACAGCAGCAAACCCCTTATTTTTCAAGGGATTGAATAGTATTACATATACTGGTACGATCATCCTATAAATTTTAATCCCTAAATTTTGGATAGAGGCCCTAGATAAAGTTTGATTGGTGTGAGTGACCTTGGGTTTAAAGAATCAGGTGTGTGGTTCCCGATATTACATCCTCTATTTTAGAGTTCGACAAATAGAGATTAAAAGTCAGAGAATGGAAGTATATACACTAGGGAAATGCCCTACACACACACACACTCACATATATATATATATACATATAAAATTAGAATTCAGAACACAATATATACATAAAAACACATATTGATAACAGGATTAAGCAACCAAATATACGAATCATTATAAAAAGGATTGGTCAGCATATTAGATTAGCTCACAACTAAGAACCGAATATAGGGAGATCCATGATCCAATCCATATAGATATGTATATATAAACATACACATATAGAGAGAGAGAGAGAACCAGCTAGCGAATTAGGAAGAATTATTACCAGGAGCGGATATGGGGAAGAAATGTAAGCGTATATATATATATATATATAGATATAGATATAGATGGGGGGTGTATGTATGTATGTATGGAGAGAGAGAGAGAGAGAGAGAGAGAGTACTTGTTGTAGTTGTTTGAGGTCTTGGGAGGGCTTGACCCAGAGGAAGTAAGCTAGGGTTCCGGCGACAAGCCAAGAAGCGATGTTGGTGGGACCCCTGAGACCGCCCATGGAGTTCCCCACGAAGGATCTCACATTCCCCACAGCTCTCTGAAACCCACTCTCCCTCATCTCTCTCTCTCTCTCTCTCTCTGTGATTCTTTCGTCTCTGTATTGTATTTGTGTGCAAGTATTCTCCAAAATTCAGTCCTCAGTCAGGTCGTCGTCGTCGTTGTGTGATGAAGAGACTGCAGCTTCCCCCCCGGGGTTGTTCTTTCCTTGGGCCACGTAGCCCACTAACAAGAGGCCCATTTGGTATATGTACTATATTATTTTGGGCCTGATACTCTCCTTAACAAATAATAATAAGTAATTCTGATAATAGTATTTATCACAAAAAGAGCATTTTCTACAAAATCAAAACATACATTTAGAAATTTAGTGTGATGTGAGAAAGGTGCTTGCCTTAATGCCTCACGCACTAGCACGAGCGCCTAGGAAGCACCTTATTGAGGTCGCTTGCCTTGACTACAAGAACAAATCAAAATCAATCAATTTGAATGAAAAACTAAACCATTTTAATATATTTGTTGTTATTCATTCCTTGTGCAATGGAAAAAGTCCAGGGAAGCAGCACTGATTCAGCAAACTAATTCTCAACTTAATTATGTATCAACACAGACAATTGTTGATTCTATCAGCACATATAGGAAAAATAGTAACACTTGACTTGGCTAGGGTGTACAAATACCATACAATATTTGCACAGTATAGTCTCAAGAGTAAACTAGATTAAAAAGGCTCATTTGGACACACGAAAATAACATGATTGTGATTGTAAACCCTTTATATAATATAATTTCAATCGGTCAGTCCCTGCAACTTGTAGCTTTCCATGTAGTCAATCAGAGTCTCTTCTAACCCTCTGTAACTCCGACCTGGTATCTGCAATTTATCTGAACTCAGCTTCTCTTGTGCATCTACCTCTGTATATCTGCTAATTGATACATCAGTCAATAAGCCAGATCCCATATAATTTTAACAGATGCAGTAAAACTATAATATTTCTTTTACTTTCTTTTTGAGGTTCAGCCCAACAATATAAGCATTCATGCACACGGTAACATGCTTGCTAGCACATGCAATACACTAGTGCTCCTTTATTTTGGTCAGAATAGTCATTACTTTATCTTGGGTGCGCTATTGGATGGGCTTAAAACTCAATGTTTAGACCCACAACGTGGTTGCCAATTGCTATATTAGATTGCTTACATTTTCATATACAGGCTTAGCCAGTACTGCAATAGCCAAACCTCTAGTATCTGCTGTAATTATAAGGCAAGCATAATATTGTTACTCTAATAGAGAAGAAATTTGGAATGAAAGAACTTACTTCTTAGGATAATTGTAATTGGGGTAAATCATGTTCATTCCATAGTACAATAATCTTTTATTAAACTGAAAATTAATAATAACAGAAATAAATTATA